>JARYGA010014072.1:0-37910 GCA_030545235.1 Helianthus tuberosus | reverse complement strand
CAAAGCTTCTTCTAGAGTGCACGACTACCTACAAACGTACTATGGTTTATTAGACGGGTGGGTCGTGCCTTGACCTTAGTCTTAATTAGTGTTTTTGAGTTACAAGTCTTTGTGTCATTGATATTATTCCAAGTATATAATTATTTGTTAAAATAATAAATATTTTAACTTAAATTATATTTATTTAAGTTGGGAATATTAGTTAAAACAGTATATTTTAAGTTGACACATTTCTATATGTGTACATGTATAACTTCCCGAGGATGGGTGTATTCATACTCGTATTCTTAAACTTGTATATTTTTTCCAAGTATCGATGGTGTATTCCGGTGTATTTATACGTACGAGAATACGTATTCTTATTGTGTTTATTAAGTATTCTTATACTTAATTTTTGTATTAATTTTTCCGGAATATTATTTCTAATAAAAATTCACCAATATATATTCTCAAAATATATATTTTAAGAAAATTTTCATAAAAAATTATTTATAATTTTTCCCTTGGCAAAAATAATTGTATTTTCATTTAAACCTTAAAAATAATATATTTTCAAGTTTATCTTAGAAAATATATATAAATCTATTTTTCACCCAAAAATAATGTATTATATGTTTATTTAAGAAAATATATATTTTCTCCCAAAAATAATATATCTTCTAATAATTTCAAGAAATCATATTTACTCAAAAATAATATATTTTCTTCTTGTCAAAATATGATATATTTTCGTAATAATTGTAAAAATCATATTTTTGTTCTCTTGGTGTCCAAAATACCGTTCACCCAAAATATGCTCATGAATTTAATTTCGGAATATTTATGTAAGTTATATTCCTTGTTCGGTTTCTCCAATATTTTGGGTATAAATTATATATTTATTTCTTGGAATTTTGGTAATATTTTGTATTGTAAATTTTGGTATTTTGGTGAATTATATTATTTCAAGTCCTAAAATAATATAACTAATACACATAATATACAAGTAATCACACACAAGGTGACATCTAAATATATATTCTCCTAAATACATATTTAGTCACTTTTATTATCAAAAACCAACCTCCAACATTTATAATTTTTGTGACAAAATTTTATGGCAAACATTATATAAAAATCATGGTTAAAAATATACTTGTAAATATTTGTTTAAAAATATTTTTCTAAGTGTTTAATTTCTAGAAAAATTTTGCCATAATTTCCCCTTAAAAATGGAGGTTTCCATGCTTTCAAAGCATATCATTTTCTTTTATAAATCATCACAATCAACAACAAATCAAATAATACTTACCATGTGCCAAAATCAAGCCATAATCACTACTTCATGAACTTGAAAATTTATAAAAATTTGTAGTAACTTGGTAGTGTGTTTAGTAAGCTTAATTACCCTTTAAAGTGTGGTTGTTTATTTAAAAACATCATTCTTGAAGAATTTAGATCTTTACAACTTGTAAAATATTTTTCTAAAAATATTTCTTCTTGAATTTTTCTTGTTAAATACATATTTCTACACTTGATTAACCACTAAAAATGTGGTTAGTTTCTTTACGAACCAAGTTTCTGTAAACCTTGTAATTTAACTTAGTTTCTTCAGAAATCATTCTTGAAATCACATATTTACAAGACTTATATTCACTTTGATCATCATTATTCAATAAAAACATTTCATACTTCAAGTTCATGCTTTTACACAAGGATGATCACTTTGATTTCCATCATAATCATCCCCTCATCTTGCTAGATTATGTCTTTAATCACCATCTAGCAAGTTCATATGATGTTTAACATCATAAACACAAGTAATCATCAATCAATTCTCACACATACACTTAAAAAACATGTATTCTTATGATTTTTAGTCTTATGTTTAAGATTTATGTTCTTGATCATTAGTGTTCTTCATGATTATTTACTTGTTTCATCTTTTAACCAACTAAACAAGATGTAAAATGGGATTTAGATGATCTTACTACTAGCTCAAGGCTATGGATCAACACAAGATGAAGATGATTATGAATCAGGTGGTTAATAGCTTGTGAGAGAGGTCCTTCCACTTTCAAGAGCTCCTAGCTTCTTATCCTTGCTTCTTACACCTTTGTATAACAAGAGAATAGATGGAACAAGATTGAAAGATGGTGGTGATGTGGTGTGTGGGTTCGGCCGAGAGCAAGAGGAGGAGAGGGAGAGAGTTGTGTTGGTGAGTTTGTGATGAGAATGAAAATGATGGACTTGTGGTTTTACTTATAACACTCCAACAACAAATTCTCTAATAGGTAATATGTTATAAAAAGCAAGGGACAAGATCAATTTTAATAATCAAAGAAAATCCAAGGTGTGGGGCCACCTTGTAACCGTGTTCATGAGGGGGGGGGGGGGTTCTTGGTAAGTTTGTAATTAGTAGTTAAGTTAATAGTTGAAATCTAAGTGATTTAGTTAGGTGTTTAGTTATTATGATGTTATATGGTGTGTTATGATGTTCGGGGACCAAAAATAGCTCGGAAATGGTAAAACAATGCTTCCAGTGAAAATTTGATGTTTCGGGTAGTGTCCGGTTGTTCGGTTGGTTACCGGTTCGTTAAGGTGCTAAACTACGCAGTGTAGTGTGCTTTATGTTACCTTTTGTGACAGTTTTGATTCCCGACACTTAGGAAAGCATTCTAGACCATTTATCCATATTTCTGCATGATTTTAAGTTGTTTAAATGCTGAATTTTGCTGAATTCTGCAGAATTCTGCAGTTTATGTGAGTTTTAGGCACTTTCCGGCACTTGAACTATCACTAGGAAGGCAGTTTTATGATCCATACTTTCCTACACACTATACTAGTGTAACTCTTGGTTTCTAGCACATTTTGTGTCTCAATACCATGTATGTCTATGTACTGAACTCCGTCAGCATTTGTCTGATTTGTCTGATAACTGTGCTAACTTTGTTTCGTGCATCATTTGAATCAATAAAGTGTTGTATGCAATAATGATATGACATTATGCAATATGTGATGCACATGTATGTATGATAACAATAATCAGAAAATATTCTTGTCATAAATGTTAAATCAGCACAGTCATTAAGCACTAATCATTGTCTAATTATTGTACGGATACATGAAATTTTGACAATTATCACATTCTACCCCTGTTAAGTAAATTTTGTCCCGAAATTTTAAGCTTCACTATTAGCTGCAGGGGAGTTGGGGAACAAATGTGGGTATTTTGCTTTCATACGATCTTCCCGCTCCCAGGTAAACTCTGGGCCTTGACGTGCGTTCCATTGAACCTTGACAAGCTTAACACTACTCCTCCGAGTCTTGTTAACCTTCCAATCGGTAACCTCAACGGGTTTTTCTGTGAAGTGGAGTGTGTCATCAATGTGTACTTCATCTGCAGGGATGACAACCGTCTCTTGTGTCGGACTCTTCTTCAGATTAGATACATGAAATGTATCATGAACACCATTTAGTTCTGCTGGTAGCTCCAACTTATACGCTATTATACCAACCCTTTCCAGAATCCTGAACGGCCCGATATAACGTGCGTTTAACTTACCACGCTTCCCAAAGCGTGCTACACCTTTCCAAGGTGAGACTTTTAACAAAACCATATCGCCCACTTCAAATTCCAAGGGTTTTCGTCTTTGGTCCGCATAACTCTTCTGTCGATCACGAGCCGCCTTGATGCGCTCTCGGATTTGTGTGATCTTATCTGTTGTTTCTTGGACCAGTTCGGGACCAACCATCTGTCTATCACCTGCATCTGCCCAGCATAACGGCGATCAGCACTTACGTCCGTAGAGAGCCTCGAATGGTGCAGCTTGGATGCTTGTATGGTAGCTGTTGTTATAGGAAAACTCAACCAGAGGCAGATGAGTATCCCAACTGCCACCTAAATCCATTACACAAGCACGTAGCATATCTTCCAACATCTGAATAGTTCTCTCGCTCTGTCCGTCCGTCTGCGGGTGAAAAGCTGTATTCAGATTCAACTGAGAACCAAAAGCTTCTTGAAAGGATTGCCAAATCCTTGTCACAAACCGTCCATCTCTATCCAATATAATCGAGATAGGCACTCCATGACGTGCTACTATCTCCCTTAGGTAAAGCTCAGCTAGCTTACCAGTGTTATCCTTTTCTCTAATAGGCAAGAAGTGAGCAGACTTCGTGAACCGATCTACAATTACCCAAATCGTATCATGACCTCTGGGAGTCCTGGGTAACTTCGTGATGAAGTCCATCGAAATTTGTTCCCACTTCCACATGGGTATTTCTGGCAGTTGAAGAAGACCTGAAGGCTTCTGATACTCGGCCTCTACCTTGGCACAAGTTAAGCACTTCCCAACATACATAGCAACATCACTTTTAAGTCTTGGCCACCAATAATAATCCTTCAAATCTTGGTACATCTTGTCCGATCCTGGATGGATCGAGTACCTCGATTTATTGGCCTTATAAAAAATAACCTCTCTAAGACCACCAAAAAGCGGAACCCAAATGCGTCCCATGAAATACAAGGTTCCTTCCTCGCTGGATACCAACTTCTTCTCCATTCCTAGGAGATATTCTGTAACACCCCGAAAACAGGTTTGGTAATCAAACCCCATTAATACTAAAAGACGGGTAAAGTACCGTCAGTGGTAAAAGTAACCCAGTAAATATTAGGATTTAAATAAATAATCCTAATATTAATCAAAAAGCGAATAAGATACTTTCAAGAAACAAAATGGATAAAAGGCCCGAGTAACGGGACTTAAATCAAACCTAGACATAAACTTCCCCGAACCCACTAAGATAACTAGGAATGCGAAACCTAGTTAATAAGTTAGAATATTGTTAGAAAGAATTAGGTTGTGGCTAACTTAATAACTAGCCAAAATACGAGGGACTATAGTTGGATAACTTGAAAATGGAATTATAAAAATAAAACATAACACAACACACACACAGAGTGTGTGTGCGTGCGCAGGGATCGACCAGAAGGCTCCCATGGAGCCAAGAACCCTAGTTCAGCTATTCCTTCAAATTGAAAGGCCAATTGAAGCCCGAATTCAGATCTGAACACATAATAATGATCACCTAATCACGTAAATCAAGAGGTATGTCGAAATTTATGTTTTGATGATACTTGTGAAATTTGATAATCATGCATGAATGAAATTCTTGTATGAAATATGAATGTTATAGTGAAATTGTGAAGTCTATGAGTCTAGGAACAAACCCTAGATGCAAAATTGTAAAATTGTACCATAAACTAGTGATTAGTCAATTAACCAAGTATGAGCCAAGTGGGTTTTAACTAAATAGTGAAGATGATGATATGCATGTGCTTAGAATCATCATATTTGATAGTTGGAGCAAAATACTTGAACAACTTATAAGTTCGAGTGAATGCTCTTATGTGACTTGAAATGGATTTTTGTACATTATGATGAAATTAGTGTTGTTGTTCATATAAATAGGTGCTTGGAAATCATGATGTCTACTAATTAATTTGTAGAAGCTGATTATATTAGATGTTCGGATAAATGTCTAATGCTATGATGAAACGGGTTTTTACATGTAGATAGAAGCCTTTAGTTCTTGCTTAACAAATGAATAATTAACTTTGATAATCAAGAGCTAAGTTAAATTGGTGTTAATAATAGCATGAACTTAAACTTGAAAAGTAGTTAAAACGGTAGCGTAAGAATAAAGCCTATCGGATACTTGACAAAGTGCTTAAATGAATTGTCGGGGTTTATGATATAATCACTTATGTTAATAGGCAGTTTGACCTTTAAAACTCAAACTGAACAAAATGAAATCAAATGGTGAATTTTGATGTAAAACCCGTAAGATGGAATAGTTATAATTAATGATGACTAATCTAACCGTCTTACGAATTATGATGATAGTTTGACGCTTGACAAGCTAGGTGGAGGCTTGGAAAGGAAGCGGGTCAAACGAAGCACGTATGAAGGAAAAGCGTAATTCGGATGCAAGGTAAGTATATCTTACGCTAGTCATATATTTCAGAATATCCTTTTGTCGTGTTACGAAAAAGACAATTATGACGTAAGCCATAGTAGGCCAAAAAGTTTTAAGAAATGGAATTATAAGTAAAGTGACCGCACGGTGTAAATCGGAGCGAGTCATATATACGAGGTGGTATTAAATGTCATCTTGCTAATATAATTGGTCATTTAGACCAAACGGGTCAAAAGGTGAAATTATCACCCTTGACAATATCGACTAATGGGTTGTCGAGTTGTATGATTTTAGGGAATAAATAGCACATGGATGTTTACAGCGCCATCATTTAGCAGCCACTAAGGCAAGGTATTGAAACGGGTCAATATATTGATCCGAGCCAGGTATGTATAATAACACAACTCATCATGTCGAATTTGGAGTTCTATAAGAGTTAGACAAGGTTAAAATATAGATATTCGGTTATCTTTTAGGTAAGCCGAATAAATTGAGTTATGATTATAATGTTTTAGAAGCACATGGGTTTACAAACAAGAACTATAGTTAAAAGGCTGGATTTTGAGTCAAACAAGTATTTAAAGGTCCTTGTAGTGAAAGAAGGACGAAAATTTACCAAACTGCCCTTGTAAGCTAATTTGAAGGAACGACCCTTAAAAGTGGTTCGGAAATGAGTCTTATGATTAAATAAATGCTTAGAATGAGCATAGGTAGTGAAAGATGTAAATTTCTGGGTCGAAAGACTTTATATGAGTCTTTGCCGTAAAATGACAATTCGAGGGGTAAAACTCGGAATATATAGATCTCCACATTAAATCCATCACAAATATAGTTATGGTGGAAGATTACTTGGTAAGAAAGGTGGAAATATAAGGCTAGATACAAATGAAAGCGATTCATGTTTAAAATATACTTAAATACCCTTAACGGGTCGAAATAAGCATACGAGCGAAAACGGGTTAAAATATATAAGAAACCAGCAATTAGAACCTAACATGGTAGAAAATATTGAATTGAGGTGGTTCAGGTGAAATAATGATCAAACAATTATGTTTGTTTGATAAATGCGTAAACGGGTCAAAATTTTGTAAAAAGGTAATAAGCCAAAGCCATAAATGTCTCAAAATTTATTAAGCCGGATGTCGGTTTTTAACTCCATATGATGGAGAATCAAATTACAATCACGTAGGAAGAAATGGTAGGTCAAACGAACAAGCGGATTGAAAGATACGAAAGTTTTCGTGTCAAAAATGGCAAAATGGAAGAATATGATACAGGGGCCACCGTAACTTACGGTGGACACCGTAAGTTACGGTGGGGACTGAAAATGCTATGGCAGTTATCTCCTGCCTTACGGTGGAGTATTTTAAAACAGGGGCTACCATAAATTACGGTATCCATCGTAATTTACGGTGGACCCTGTACAAAAATGTATTTTAATCAGTTTTGTTTCCCGGACTCGTTTAGATACGTTTTAAACCCCGTATGACTAAAGCATTTCTGTTTATGAAATGTAGGTACTCTTTGGATGCCTGAAGACGATCAAGCTCAATGAAGAACCGAACACGATAAAGATACATGCTTCCGCACATTGCATCCTCACAAATTTTGAACAACGAATCTGATCACGTTATGTCGAATAACTTATGATTTGCAAAAAAAAAAAAAAGTTTTAATAAATCCATATTTTTATATTATGTGTAGTCTTAACTACACATCTAATTGTTGGTATTTACATGTAAAACCGTTAAATAGCAACTAGGGTGTTACAAGTTGGTATCAGAGCCTTGGTTTAAGAGATTCAAGTATGGTGGGAAAACTATGCTTGGACTTAAACCTTATGCTCTTGATAAAGATTGGTGTTCGGTTCGAGGCTTGATCGCAATTCCGGTAAGTACATGTATGTTAATAGTTTAGCATGCTAAAGTGTTGTAAACAACACATAGGGCTATCGTGTGATACACGTTACCCCAATTAAAAGGATTGATATGGTTGATGAAAATACGCGCGTTGACGCGTATGGTAGAAAAAGCCTTGTATTATAATACGGGCGATTATTGAAGTTGACATTACTAACTCTTGTGAATGTTTTAATTGAAGGACACTTGCATTTAAAGATGACAAGGGTTAAACAAATTAAGGATATGATAGAGGAACGGTCCGAAGTATGACAAGAGGAGCATGCTCACCAAGGGCTAAATCGCGTAACGACCGCGAACAAGGTTAATGGCAGGGAACGCCCGACGGGGCAAGCGTTACCAGGTGCACGCTTTTAAATATAATCGCAAAAATAGCAATATGCAATAAACAAGTAGAGAATGATTGTTGCATAGGTAAATTAGAAACTTGGAAAAACCTGAATAGAAATACATATCTAGGATATTATTTCCAATAAAACTAAATAGAGGCGTTACTTACATAGGGCGTGATGTGAAAACTATAAAAAGGTCATGTATGTCATGTGTTAATCGCTTACTTTGGCCAAGTAAGTGGTGGCATATGATACCATGAGTTTCTTATAGTGGACACATTTACATCCGATGTAGTAAGGGCGGGGTGAATGGGACTAACTTAAAAAGTACCCAAATGAATCAAATGAGCAAAATATTGGATAATAATGTAAACGCACAGCCGGGTGACGGAAGCGTATTACATTAGGATAATGAGCCCGAGAGAAGGGACAAAGAAACATGTAAAATGATTAAAGTACGCATTGGGAGGGGGTGTACTTACACTCGAACCCGGAGAATGCAAACTGTAAAACGATTAAGATATGCACTGGGAGGGGGTGTACTTACACTCGAACCCGGAAAACGCGAATATGTCTCTAAACGGGTCGTTTTTGTAAAACGTCAAACTCGAGGACAAAGTCGGAATATAAAAATGAAGCGAGGTCTTAATGCATACCGGGAGGGCTGCAATAATAACGACTTCGGTAAAACACCCGGCGGATGGGTAAGAATTAAACACATGCGTAGACCGAGAAATGGGAACTCGGGTGGAAAGTTAAAAGACTCGGGTTTTGGGTCATAACAAAAAGATGAAAAAATAATGTAAATAGAAATCGTGAATAAATTATATTCAACTATTTCAAAGTTGAACGGGTCGAATATAATATCATGCCCGACGGCATGAGTAAACACAAGCGGGATAATAGTAGCGTTAAAAGCAAAAGAATAATGAGCATGGTAATGGGACATAATCAAATACGAATATATGTAAACTGGATAATGGTGAGCATAAGATAAACCGACGCATAAATGACGTGAGAAGTCATAAAGTCGGAAAATTTGTCCGAAAGGAAACGAATGTAGCCTTAGACTATGGTCAAGGTCAAAGGAAATACCAAGGCGAAAATAAATGATTTTAAACAAAAACAGGATGCCTTGACACCAAACATGCATTTTAATAATGACATGGGTAAGGAATGATCTACAGGATCAACCTAACCTTTGGGGTTATAAACAATGGAAAGTGTGACACCTGTGTCACTGCGACCATCAAACAAATACCAAACCAATGAAATATTGTATTTCATACTTTGGACTTCTATAAATATGTGTATCTTTTGCACATATCAACTCTTGTTCGATTTCAAGCTCTAAATCGCTTTCTGGAAGGTTATACGCGCGCTGATGCGTAAATATAACCAGTTTAATGCAACAAACACTCCAGAATAGTGACATATACTTAACATACCTTAAATAACCTTTACATAACTTAGAAATAAGTTTTGAATGCTTTGGTATGGCAAAAACAAGTTAATTCGCTTACAGGGACTAAACTTGACAAACTGCGAAAGTATGCCAATTTGAACTGTAACGAACATTCCGGAACATGACCATAAGTTAAACATACCATAAATATCCTTTACATAGCTTAGAAATAGACTTTGATGTGTTCGGTATGCTAAAATAAACTTTTGGGTCATTCAGGAACTAAAAGCGTCAAAAAGTGCACAAGTTTGCACTTTCGCGCATAACTTACGTTCTGAATACCTCCAGACATCCAAAAATTTATGTAAGCACTAAAATATTTTATTTTAGTGTTTGGCATAAGAAAAATCCATTCGTCGCGCAATTTGGATCGTTTTTCGCGCTTATGCGCATTCCGTCGTAATTAACCGAACATCGCGATCGTACGACCAAACGAACCGACATCCGAGATATTTTTGAGCATGTTTTGAGTTCCCTATACTTTAACTTCATTTTAGAGCCTTGAAATGAGGTTAACGGGGTTCAAACGCATCGAAAATAGCTTAAACGGGATGCAGGGACCATTTCTGCCATTTTTGAAACATTTCTGAATCAGGTGCATGGTGACGTAGCGCGAGCCCTAAGGCTCTTACCGTCGCGCTACGCGACTGCCTAACCAGATCAGATAAGATCGATTAGTCAGCAGATCACTGCTGTTTAACTCACAACCACAAACCCACACTTGCCCTTTCAGCTCACTAGGGGCCATTTTTAGTGACCACAACATTCCAACAAGTGTACGCACGAGATTCGATCACGTTATTCAAGAAACGATCTTAACGGTTCAGGAAATACTATAAATACCCCACCCCCATTTGCTTGAATCTAATGTGCTCTAAGTTGAAACCTTTGTTTCATACATGAGCTATTTTGATCTAGATTAGCATTCGGGGACCCTTCGTAAGTATTCCTTCGTTTTTTTATTTCTTTTCGCGTCCGAAAGTCAAACTTTGTTTGACTTTCTGCGTTGACCAGTTTATGGTCAATGCGAAGTTCGCTTGAACTTCGCAACGTGATTGTAATCACGATGGTTATAGTCCCTTATGACTATGCCTACTGATTACCACGTTGTCTAGGGTCGTAAGGGTAAGCGATCTAATAAATCGCTTATACCTTCGAACCCGACCCATTTGTTCAATCATTAGGATCCGACCAAACACATTAGGTGACCATAGTATATAGGGAATAACCTTCCGAGGTTATACCTTATGGTCGCTTCGTTTAAGTAGTTGTATGATAGGTAGTTTATATGCCTTAGGTAAATTACCAAAATACCCCTTTGATGCCAAAATTCATTATAAACATATGTGACATAACTTTTGACATCTAAACTGATTTGGCAACAATATTAGGCATGTTAAGGCATATTCTACTTGTCATAGGACTAGTTAGGCGGTCCGAACGCGTTTCACGCGAACGACGCGTTAAAGTAGCATAAGCTACCTAAACGGGTCGTAATGGGTCACAAGCACTTAGGTTAGGTTTCATTTAGTATGTAGGCTTTGATAAACCATATGACACGAGTCTCCATACTCGTTTGGTTTACGAACCCTCATTCTATCTAAATCCTCCGATTTAGGTCCGGTTTACTAACATAGTTACCTATATTAGCTGTCGTTTGATATCCGTGATCTCTAGCATTGTTTGGTTGTTACTCAAGGACTTCTGAGAAATTTCAAGTGAGTACATAGACCCCTCTTTTACTGTTTTTCAAACTGTTTTGGGGTGAAACACATGTGCCTACTTGTTACTTTCATGCTTTCACATCATATACCTGTTATGTTCATTAGTACACTATTAGTACATGATTTACATTACATTTCTGCTATGAATGTTGACTGATAGCATGCTAGCACATTGATTTACATGACTTTTCTGCTTTGTATGTTAACTTAGCATACTTAGTACATCACTTTACAATACATTTCATGCTATGTACGCCCATTGTATGCATACTTAGTACATTGTTTTACATTACACTTATGCTATGTATGTCCATTACGTACATACTTAGTACATTATTTTACGTTGCATTTTTGTTGCATATGCTCATCCAGCATATGAACACATTATACTACATTTTGAACCGTTGTAACCATTTGACTATGTGAACAGTCGTAACCCTTTGATTATATGAACCGTTTGTAACTGTTGAACCGTGTGAACCATTTGTATCTGTTGACATGATTTACATTTGACAATAGACTTTGGACTATACATAAACATTTCTACAATTGTTAAACATTTCATCTTGATGGTTTGGTTTGAGTAAGTGGTTTAAGTAACGAGGCGTATGTAATATGATACAAGCACGGTGGATACGCCGCTGGTACTTCCTATATATAAGTGTTTGTATGGTATCACATATTGTAGCGTTATTTGAATCATTTCAATTTGAGACATATAACATTTTATACAAATAACATACTTTTCACAAGACATTGATTTATAAACAACTTGTCTTATACAAATCATGTTACATGGTTATTCATTTAACCATACATTATTCTCTTATTTATACATATCATCTGATCTTATCGTTTTTCAAATGATTTACAAGACAAAGCAAATTACAAGGTTCATGACTAAACATTTTCTCAAACATAAGTCATGAATTCTGTTTTCACAAAACCTATGTATCTCACAGGCATTTTTATGCTGACGTACCTATTTTCACATGTGTTTTCAGGAGATGATGCATAGGACTTATCAAGACATACTTAGGCGGACCTGTGCCTTAGTGACTTAAAACGAGACAAGAACTAGTTAATTTATGTTATGTACTCTTTGTTTCTTGTTTAAAACAATGTAAACTCTCATGTTTGTTTAATAAAACAAAACTTCAATTTCCATGGGGTTGAAACAATTAATTCTGTTACAACACTCCCCGACGTTTCCGCCACGTTTGGTTGTTCCACGTGGTCGGGGTGTGACAGAAAAGATGGTCTCAGAGCCAATGGTTATAGGGAATTAGGTTATTAGTAATACTTTGACCAAGTCTATAACCTTTCTAGGACCCTAACACGAGTTTACTTGCGTTTAGTCATAAAACAATACCATCACCTATCCTTAGGCGACGACCACAACAAGAACATAAATTTCAAAACCGCTTTGAAAACTAATCATCTGTTCTAGGATGATTGATTACTAGGTTTTGAATCCTCTATTGTAAGGTTTTGAACCCCTTTGAGTTTTCAAAACCTCGTCAAAGTTTTGGGTCCTAAATAGTGTGAACACGTGCAAACTGGAAGAGTGAATGCCTGTACCCTGAGTTTTCTGTCTAAGGCTAGAGTGTTTGTACAAATCCACATAATCGGACCAGTCACTCTTACCTGGGAACTCTTGGGGTGAGTGTCCACTTATAGGCGAGCATGTCTTCGCGATACATTATTTTTGACCTATTTACTTTGATTAATCACCGGGGTCGTTTGTTGCTTTGTAGTAACAAACAAATGACCAATATCCTTGCTTTCATCAGATTTGTTTCATCTCATTCTTTTCGTCTAATTCTCTCACTCGTTTCTTTTCATGTTTCCTCTTTTAGAATGCCTCCTCGACGCGAAAACCAGATAGAGACTGCCGAACTGGCAGAAATCATTGCGCAGCAAATGGCTGCTCAATTCCCAAACCTCTTTGCTCAATGGAACCAGGCCAACAACAACAACAATGGTCCATGCAATTTCAAGAGTTTCAATTCAGCTAAACTGCTCAAGTTTAGTGGTTCTGAGGGAGCAACTGGGCTTCTTCAATGGTTCGAGAGCATTGAGAATACTTTCCGTCATGTTCAGTGTCCTGATAATCGCAAGGTCGAGTTTTCTTCAAGTGTGTTTCAGAAGAGGGCCCTTACGTGGTGGAACGGGGTTATGAGAGATCGTGGTGCAGAAGTTGCTCTAGCACAGACATGGGCTGAACTTAGGGCCCTTATGATGAAGGAATTCTATCCTCGTCACGAGATCAGGGCCTTGGAAAGGGAATTCGACAATCTTGAGCAAGACAGCGGTGAGCATCGAGCCTACACGGACCGTTATGAGGGGTTAAGTCTGTTATGCCCAAACATGGTCACGCCTTTGGATAAGGCAATCGAAAAGTACATTGATGGCCTCCCTGACTCAATACAAGACATTGTGACTGGTAGCAACCCTACTACAGTTAGACAGGCCATTGAGCTATCTGCAACCTTGACTGAATCAAAGATCAGGAAAGGTAAACTTTTCCGAAAAGGTGACAAGAAACCGGTAGAGGAATCGAACCCAATCGAGGAATCAAAGACCATGGATGAACAGACTGGATCCCCTATGAGGTCAAAGAAGCGAAAGGCTTCTCAGAACTTCGCCATGGTTACTCACAATGATCAAGCCGTCCCCAACCAACCAGCTCAACCCCCTGCCAGGAAACCCTACAATGGAACTGCACCCTTATGCAACCAATGTGGCCTACATCATCATGCTGGTGTGAAGTGCCGCACATGCCAAGCTTGCGGACTTATAGGTTATACAGCGAGGGTTTCCCCAACAACAGCTGCACCAAATCAAGTTAACAACAATCCTACTCAAGCTCGTTTTCCACCGGGGTCTTGCTACAATTGTGGCGAGATGGGCCATTTTCGTAGGAATTGCCCAAAGCTTGCTAATGCAAATCTAGCGCAGGGATGAGTATCTAACCGACAGAAGATAACGCTGTTTAGAAAATAATCGAGCCTTGTGTATTATTTTCTTTTGTTATCACGATCTATGAAACAGTTGTTGTTATTGTTGTTATGAATAAATCTTTCATTTACATTTTAATATGTTTATGTGGTTGCATGTATAAACATATCCTCTACAATACCAACAATCAAGGAACCATATTCCTTGAAGAACAGACTACCCCCAAATTTCTTCCATTGTATGATCTCTTGCGTTTTTCACGAAAATCCTAAGTACCCGTTTCTTCCAAGAGAAACGAAGTACGAGGTGCCAAGTTAATAGTAATCAATAACAAGATAATAACAATTAAACAATTATGTGATTATGTGCTTATGTGTTCCCTTTTATGTGTCATGTGATCCAAATTATGTTATCCAAATCCTCGTAGAATCTTACATATCCTTGTACAAGAGATTCATAGTAGGATACCCAAAGGTACTACCTAAAATCCTTAATGGACTTCTACGCTGTAGTTAAGTCCCTTGGATTATAAAGTACTACTTCATAATTAGACCCCTTTAGTGGTCTAGTTAAACTGATCGATCCAAAAATCTGGTTAGGAATATTATGTGATGATATAGATGAAAGGACTCCTTGGTGGCCTAATTAAGAAGATCCTCTGTCGATCTAATTAAAAGGACCCTATGGTAGTCTAGTCACCCTCATCACAAGTTTGATATCCTTCCCCACAACATTACAAAACGAACTGTGCGGACTGTGCAAGGAATTACGTAATTATGGATGCATACATAATTATGGAATTTAGTGCACAGAAATCACAGCAAGTTCTATCATGTATCTAAGTTAACCCAATTCATTTCCAATTCTGATGAAGCATCCGTTGAGGAAAAATGAACTAGCTATTCATTTTTCACTTCTGAGGAATATCCGTTGAGGAAATGAATATCCGTTTATCCTTCATTTCCAACTCTGAGGAAGCAACCGTTGAAAATGACTCCGTTAGTTCATTTTCGTTTCTGAAGATTATCCGTTGAGGAAATGAATATCCGTTGTTAAATCTTTCATTTCCGATTCTGAAGAATAACCGTTGAGGAAAATGACCCCGTTTGTTCATTTTCGTTCTGAAGAATATCCATTGAGAGAAATGAATATCCGTTGTTAAATCTTTCATTTCCGTACCTGAGGAAGCAACCGTTGAAAATGACTCCGTTAGTTCATTTTCGTTTCTGAAGATTATCCGTTGAGGAAATGAATATCCGTTGATTATTCCTTCATTTCAAATTCTGAAGAATAACCGTTGAGGAAAATGACCCTATTTGTTCATTTTCGTTCTGAAGAATATCCATTGAGAGAAATGAATATCCGTGGATTATTCCTTCATTCCCGTTTCTGACGAAGGACCCGTTGAGGAAGAATGAATCATCCATTCGTTTTCACTTCTGAAGAATATCCGTTGAGGGAAATGTATATCCGTTTAGTTAAAAATCATTTATTTTCCATTTACGAAGAACCCGTTGAAGAAAATGACTCCGTTCGTTCATTTTCGCTTCTGAAAAATATCCGTTGAGGAAAATAACAAAATTATGCTTTACATATCTTTGATGGCTATTTAACACAAAGTCACAGACAGACTTCTACGAATAAATTTCGGGACGGAATTTCCTTAAGTAGGGGAGACTGTGACACCTGTGTCACTGCGACCATCAAACAAATACCAAACCAATGAAATATTGTATTTCATACTTTGGACTTGTATAAATATGTGTATCTTTTGCACATATCAACTCTTGTTTGATTTCAAGCTCTAAATCGCTTTCTGGAAGGTTATACGCGCGCTGATGCGTAAATATAACCAGTTTAATGCAACAAACACTCCGGAATAGTGACATATACTTAACATACCTTAAATAACCTTTACATAACTTAGAAATAAGTTTTGAAGGCTTTGGTATGGCAAAAACAAGTTAATTCGCTTACAGGGACTAAACTTGACAAACTGCGAAAGTATGCCAATTTGAACTGTAACGAACATTCCGGAACATGAGCATAATTTAAACATACCATAAATATCCTTTACATAGCTTAGAAATAGGCTTTGAGGTGTTCGGTATGCTAAAATAAACTTTTGGGTCATTCAGGGACTAAAAGCGTCAAAAAGTGCACAAGTTTGCACTTTCGCGCATAACTTACGTTCTGAATACCTCCGGACATCCAAAAATTTATGTAAGAACTAAAATATTTTAGTGTTTGGCATAAGAAAAATCCATTCGTTGCGCAATTTGGATCGTTTTTCGCGCTTATGCGCATTCCGTCGTAATTAACCGAACATCGCAATCGTACGACCAAACGAACCGACATCCGAGATATTTTTGAGCATGTTTTGAGTTCCCTATACTTTAACTTCATTTTAGAGCCTTGAAATGAGGTTAACGGGGTTCAAACGCATCAAAAATAGCTTAAACGGGCTGCAGGGACCATTTCTGCCATCTTTGAAACATTTCTGAATCAGGTGCATGGTGGCGTAGCGCGAGCCCAAAGGCTCTTACCGTCGCGCTACGCGACTGCCTAACCAGATCAGATAAGATCGATTTAGTCAGCAGATCACAGCTGTTTAACTCACAACCACAAACCCACACTTGCCCTTTCAGCTCATTAGGGGCCATTTTTAGTCACCACAACATTCCAACAAGTGTACGCACGAGATTCGATCACGTTATTCAAGAAACGATCTTAACGGTTCAGGAAATACTATAAATACCCCACCCCCATTTGCTTCAAACTCACAAGAATCTGATCTAATGTGCTCTAAGTTGAAACCTTTGTTTCATGCCTGAGCTATTTTGATCTAGATTAGCATTCGGGGACCCTTCGTAAGTATTCCTTCGTTCTTTTATTTCTTTTCGAGTCCGAAAGTCAAACTTTGTTTGACTTTCTGCGTTGACCAGTTTATGGTCAATGCGAAGTTCGCTTGAACTTCGCAACGTGATTGTAATCACGATGGTTATAGTCCCTTATGACTATGCCTACTGATTACCATGTTGTCTAGGGTCGTAAGGGTAAGCGATCAAATAAATCGCTTATACCTTCGAACATGACCCATTTGTTCGATCATTAGGATCCGACCAAACACATTAGGTGACCATAGTATATAGGGAATAACCTTCCGAGGTTATACCTTATGGTCGCTTCGTTTAAGTAGTTGTATGATAGGTAGTTTATATGCCTTAGGTAAATTACCAAAATACCCCTTTGATGCCAAAATTCATTATAAACATATGTGACATAACTTTTGACATCTAAACTGATTTGGCAACAATATTAGGCATGTTAAGGCATATTCTACTTGTCATAGGACTAGTTAGGCGGTCCGAACGCGTTTCACGCGAACGACGCGTTAAAGTAGCATAAGCTACCTAAACGGGTCGTAATGGGTCACAAGCACTTAGGTTAGGTTTCATTTAGTATGTAGGCTTTGATAAACCATATGCCGCGAGTCTCCATACTCGTTTGGTTTACGAACCCTCATTCTATCTAAATCCTCCGATTTAGGTCCGGTTTATTAACATAGTTACCTATATTAGGTGCCGTTTGATATCCGTGATCTCTAGCATTGTTTGGTTGTTACTCAAGGACTTCTGAGCAATATCAAGTGAGTACATAGACCCCTCTTTTACTGTTTTTCAAACTGTTTTGGGGTGAAACACATGTGCCTACTTGTTACTTTCATGCTTTCACATCATATACCTGTTATGTTCATTAGTACACTATTAGTACATGATTTACATTACATTTCTGCTATGAATGTTGACTGATAGCATGCTAGCACATTGATTTACATGACTTTTCTGCTTTGTATGTTAACTTAGCATACTTAGTACATCACTTTACAATACATTTCATGCTATGTACGCCCATTGTGTGTATACTTAGTACATTGTTTTACATTACACTTATGCTATGTATGTCCATTACGTGCATACTTAGTATATTATTTTAAGTTGCATTTCTGTTGCATATGCTCATCCAACATATGAACACATTATACTACATTTTGAACCGTTGTAACCATTTGACTATGTGAACCGTCGTAACCCTTTGATTATATGAACCGTTTGTAACTGTTGAACCGTGTGAACCATTTGTATCTGTTGACATGATTTACATTTGAAAATAGACTTTGGACTATACATAAACATTTCTACAATTGTTAAACATTTCATCTTGATGGTTTGGTTTGAGTAAGTGGTTTAAGTAACGAGGCGTATGTAATATGATACAAGCCCGGTGGATACGCCGCTGGTACTTCCTATATATAAGTGTTTGTATGGTATCACATATTGTAGCGTTATTTGAATCATTTCAATTTGAGACATATAACATTTTATACAAATAACATACTTTTCACAAGACATTGATTTACAAACAACTTATCGTATACAAACTCATGTTACATGGTTATTCATTTAACCATACATTATTCTCTTATTTATACATATCATCTGATCTTATCGTTTTTCAAATGATTTACAAGACAAAGCAAATTACAAGGTTCATGACTAAACATTTTCTCAAACATAAGTCATGAATTCTGTTTTCACAAAACCTATGTATCTCACAGGCATTTTTATGCTGACATACCTATTTTCACATGTGTTTTCAGGAGATGATGCATAGGACTTATCAAGACATACTTAGGCGGACCTGTGCCTTAGTGACTTAAAACGAGACAAGAACTAGTTAATTTATGTTATGTACTCTTTGTTTCTTGTTTAAAACAATGTAAACTCTCATGTTTGTTTAATAAAACAAAACTTCAATTGCCATGGGTTTGAAACAATTAATTCTGTTACAACACTCCCCGACGTTTCCGCCACGTTTGGTTGTTCCACGTGGTCGGGTGTGACAGAAAGGTCTACGAGACTAAAACGACCCACGAGTCATGACTAGAAAGAAATAGATTATAAGGACCTCGCCTTAAAGAGGTGAAGGTCTAATAAAATAGGCCATAGACTAAGTGATAAAACCTACGGGTTAATAAGACAAAGCGAGGGAATAAATGGAGAATCCTCGCTTAAGACAAAGGCTAAAAAAGAATAAATTTTGGACTGTTAATATTCCGGTATGGATAATTGACAAAGGTTAAAGAGAAGACGCTAAACTAAAACTTCGGTTTTGGTAAGAAATAACGTTTCTACAAAAAAAAATAATGAATTATGATAGACGTATAAACAGTAAACATGAAAGATATATGTCTTGACACTGATAGGTGCAAGACGATATATTCGAAAAGTGATAATTTTGAAAATAGAAAGTTGATGTAAAATTTGGCATGACGTGACATGATCACGGTCAAGAAGTGTAATGTGAAGTATAATCATATTAGAGCCGAGTGACGAATATTAGAGCCAAGTGATGAATATTGCTAAGTTAATTAAACTAGTGGAAATAACGAGATTACGTTATTTCAAGTTGCATTATGTCATATAAGATACGTAGATGATTAATAACCAAAAAGATATTATCGTATTTTCTGGTAATACTAACAATCGGTTAAAATATGTGCAATGCTCAATTGATTATCGAGAGCAAATGCATGGAGTTAAACTCGATAAATTATGTAAGAAAAGGTTTCGAGGACAAAACCTCTTCAAGGGGGGTAGACTTGTAACACCCCGAAAACGGGTTTGGTAATCAAACCCCGTTAATACTAAAAGACGGGTAAAGTACCGTTAGTGGTAAAAGTAACGCAGTAAATATTAGGATTTAAATAAATAATCCTAATATTAATCAAAAAGCGAATAAGAAACTTTCAAGAAACAAAATGGATAAAAGGCCCGAGTAACGGGACTTAAATCAAACCTAGACATAAACTTCCCCGAACCCACTAAGATAACTAGGAATGCGAAACCTAGTTAATAAGTTAGAATATTGTTAGAAAGAATTAGGTTGTGGCTAACTTAATAACTAGCCAAAATACGAGGGACTATAGTTGGATAACTTGAAAATGGAATTATAAAAATAAAACATAACACAACACACACACAGAGTGTGTGTGCGTGCGCAGGGATCGACCAGAAGGCTCCCATGGAGCCAAGAACCCTAGTTCAGCTATTCCTTCAAATTGAAAGGCCAATTGAAGCCCGAATTCAGATCTGAACACATAATAATGATCACCTAATCACGTAAATCAAGAGGTATGTCGAAATTTATGTTTTGATGATACTTGTGAAATTTGATAATCATGCATGAATGAAATTCTTGTATGAAATATGAATGTTATAGTGAAATTGTGAAGTCTATGAGTCTAGGAACAAACCCTAGATGCAAAATTGTAAAATTGTACCATAAACTAGTGATTAGTCAATTAACCAAGTATGAGCCAAGTGGGTTTTGACTAAATAGTGAAGATGATGATATGCATGTGCTTAGAATCATCATATTTGATAGTTGGAGCAAAATACTTGAACAACTTATAAGTTCGAGTGAATGCTCGTATGTGACTTAAAATGGGTTTTTGTACATTATGATGAAATTAGTGTTGTTGTTCATATAAATAGGTGCTTGGAAATCATGATGTCTACTAATTAATTTGTAGAAGCTGATTGTATTAGATGTTCGGATAAATGTCTAATGCTATGATGAAACGGGTTTTTACATGTAGATAGAAGCCTTTAGTTCTTGCTTAACAAATGAATAATTAACTTTGATAATCAAGAGCTAAGTTAAATTGGTGTTAATAATAGCATGAACTTAGACTTGAAAAGTAGTTAAAACGGTAGCGTAAGAATAATGCCTATCAGATACTTGACAAAGTGCTTAAATATATTGTCGGGGTTTATGATATAATCACTTATGTTAATAGGCAGTTTGACCTTTAAAAGTCAAACTGACCAAAATGAAATCAAATGGTGAATTTTGATGTAAAACCCGTAAGATGGAATAGCCATAATTAATGATGACTAATCTAACCGTCTTACGAATTATGATGATAGTTTGACGCTTGACAAGCTAGGTGGAGGCTTGGAAAGGAAGCAGGTCAAACGAAGCAAGTATGAAGGAAAAGCGTAATTCGGATGCAAGGTAAGTATATCTTACACTAGTCATATATTTCAGAATATCCTTTTGTCGTGTTACGAAAAAGACAATTATGACGTAAGCCATAGTAGGCCAAAAAGTTTTAAGAAATGGAATTATAAGTAAAGTGACCGCACGGTGTAATCGGAGCGAGTCATATATACGAGGTGGTACTAAATGTCATCTCGCTAATATAATTGGTCATTTAGACCAAACGGGTCAAAAGGTGAAATTATCACCCTTGACAATATCGACTAACGGGTTGTCGAGTTGTATGATTTTAGGGAATAAATAGCACATGGATGTTTACAGCGCCATCATTTAGCAGCCACTAAGGCAAGGTATTGAAACGGGTCAATATATTAATCCGAGCCATGTATGTATAATAACACAACTCATCATGTAGAATTTGGAGTTCTATAAGAGTTAGACAAGGTTAAAATATAGATATTCGGTTATCTTTTAGGTAAGCCGAATAAATTGAGTTATGATTATAATGTTTTAGAAGCACATGGGTTTACAAACAAGAACTATAGCTAAAAGGCTGGATTTTGAGTCAAACAAGTATTTAAAGGTCCTTGTAGTGAAAGAAGGACGAAAATTTACCAAACTGCCCTTGTAAGCTAATTCGAAGGAACGACCCTTAAAAGTGGTTCGGAAACGAGTCTTATGATTAAATAAATGCTTAGAATGAGTATAGGTAGTGAAAGATGTAAATTTCTGCGTCGAAAGACTTTATATGAGTCTTTGCCGTAAAATGACAATTCGAGAGGTAAAACTCGGAATATATAGATCTCCACATTAAATCCATCACAAATATACTTATGGTGGAAGATTACTTGGTAAGAAAGGTGGAAATATAAGGCTAGATACAAATGAAATCGATTCATGTTTAAAATATACTTAAATACCCTTAACGGGTCGAAATAAGCATACGAGCGAAAACGGGTGAAAATATATAAGAAACCTGCAATTAGAACCTAACATGGTAGAAAATATTGAATTGAGGTGGTTCAGGTGAAATAATGATCAAACAATTGTGTTTGTTTGATAAATGCGTAAACGGGTCAAAATTTTGTAAAAAGGTAATAAGCCGAAGCCATAAATGTCTCAAAATTTATTAAGCCGGATGTCGGATTTTAACTCCATATGATGGAGAATCAAATTACAATCACGTCGGAAGAAACGGTAGGTCAAACGGACAAGCGGATTGAAAGATACGAAAGTTTTCTTGTCAAAAACGGCAAAATGGAAGAATCTGATACAGGGGCCACCGTAACTTACGGTGGGCACCGTAAGTTACGGTGGGGACTGAAAATGCTACGGCAGTTATCTCCTGTCTTACGGTGGAGTATTTTAAAACAGGGGCTACCGTAAATTACGGTATCCACCTTAATTTACGGTGGACCCTGTACAATAATGTTTTTTAATCAGTTTTGTTTCCCGGACTCGTTTAGATACGTTTTAAACCCCGTATGACTAAAGCATTTCATGTTTATGAAATGTAGGTACTTTTTGGATGCCGGAAGACGATCAAGCTCAACGAAGAACCGAACACGATAAAGATACATGCTTCCGCACATTGCATCGTCACAAATTTTGAACGACGAATCTGATCACGTTATGTCGAATAACTTATGATTTGCAAAAAAAAAAGTTTTAATAAATCCATATTTTTATAGTATGTGTAGTCCTAACTACACATCTAATTGTTGGTATTTACATGTAAAACCGTTAAATAGCAACTAGGGTGTTACATATTCAGCCTTAAAGTTCTCTTTCTTAAGAGCTTCTTTCTATGCAGCACGAATACGCAATGTAAGGTCCGTCTGAATAATAATCTCTAAAGCCCTAACCCTTATGGGCTTGATCCTTTCCATTCGGCTTAAGGCGTCTGCTACCACCTTCGCCTTTCCTGGATGATATTTAATCTCGCAGTCATAATCATTTAACAACTCAACCCATCGTCGCTGTCTCATGTTAAGCTCTTTCTGATCGAATATGTGCTGAAGGCTTTTGTGGTCCGTAAAATTCATACATCGAGTACCATATAGATAATGTCGCGAAATCTTCAATGCGAATACCATTGCGCCTAATTCCAAATCATGCGTGGTATAGTTCTTCTCGGAAGGTTATTCCCTATGCAACTATGGTCACAAAATGTGTTTGGTCGGATCCTAATGATCGACCAAACGGGTTGGGTTCGAAAGTCTAAGCGGTTGTTTAGACCGCTTATCTTACGACCCTATATAAGCACTAAACCTAAAGTGACGAGTTAAACATGTTAAAACATGTTTAACGAAGTTAGAAAACAAGTTTGATATCAAAACAAAGGGTTTTGATACCCAAGCATAGTTTGGTTGCAAAATCCGCATAAACGCATATTTTGACCGAAACTATGACTCGTCACTATGCCTAGTCAACGTGGTAATCAGTAGGTATAGTGACAAGGGATTATAACCATCGTGATTACGCTCACATTGCGAAGTTCAAACGAACTTCGTGTTGACCATTGACTGGTCAAAGCAGAAAGTCAAACATTGTTTGACTTTTACGCTTAAAAATGCATAAAAGCATGAAAGAAACTTACAAGAGGTCCAAGCTAGGAAGATCTTGATCTAAATACTCAGGTATGAAGCATAAAGCTTCAACTTAGAGCATAAAATCAGATCATGTGTGGGTTTGGAATGAAGTGAGGTTGGGTATTTATAGAAAATCAAGAACCGTTAGGAGCGTTCATCCATAAACGAGCTTCGATCTTGGCCTTACAAGGTCACCCACTGATTTGTAATAGCATGTGTGCCAAAAACAAGCCCCTAGATTCAAAAAAAAAACCATTTGCAAACAAGGGAAACAGCTGGATCAAGCTGGAAACACATTTCTACAGACCTGATGGTCTTTCGTGCCCCGCGTATGAGTGAGGCCTGGCTTACGCGGCCCGCGACCGAAGGCAGATCAGCAAACAGGTTTCAAAAGTTGCAACTTTGGTCCCTGCATGTTATTTAGGCCCATTTTGACACGTTTAATGCCCGTTAAGCCATTTTCAAGGCTCTACAAAGATTCCTAAACATAAGGGACATGAAGCATGCTTGAAAATGTGTCAGATGTCGGTTCGTTGGGTCGTTTGATCACGTTATTCGGTTAATTACGACGAAACACGAACGGACGTGAAAAACGATCCAAATTACTCGACGAATGGAATTTTATCATGCCAATCACTAAAATAAAATATTTTAATGATTACATAAATTTTTGGATGTCCGGATATATTCAGAACGTAAGATATGCGCGAAAATGCAAACTTATGCACTTTTTGACGCTTTTAGTCCGTGTTGATCAAATAAGTTTATTTTTGCGCACCAAACACCTCAAAGCCTATTTCTAAGCTATGGAAATAATATTTTGGGCATGTTTAACTTATGATCATGTTCCGGAATGTTCGTTACAGTACAAATCGGTATACTTTCGCAGTTAGTCGAAATTAGTCCCTGTAAGCGAATAAACTTAATTTCGACACACCAAACCTTCCAAAACTTATTTCTAAGTTATGTAAAGGTTATTTAAGGTATGTTAAGCCCATGTCACTATTCCGGAGTATTTGTCGTGTTAAATTGATTACGTTTACGCATCAGTTCGCGTATAACTTCCGAGAAAGCGATTTAGAGCTCGAAATCGAACAAGAATTGATATGTGCAAATGATACACATATTTATACAAATCCCAAGTATGAAATACAATATTTCATTGATTTAGTATCTGTTTGATGGCCGTGGAGGCACAGGTGTCACAGTCTCCCCTACTTTAGGAAATTTCGTCCCGAAATTTATTTAGAGGAAACTTGTGAGAGCTTGAAACATGAAGTCGAAAAGATAAATCAACACTGGTTAGAGTTCTGAACTTCTAGTAACTTTAAATAACCTCATGCATGCAATGTAAGAGGAACACTTATATACAAGTATATGAAGCGCCATTGGTGCGTCCACCGTACCTCCATTACATTGTTTACATTTCGTTATTTTTGCCATTATATGTTCTTACACATGATAAATTTTACTGTGGTTTTCATGCACTGAATTTTATAATTATGTATGCATCCATAATTACGTAATTTCTTGCATAGTCCACACAGTGTATCTTATAATGTGTAGGGGAAGAAAACAATGAACAAACCTGTGATGATTGTGACTAGACCACCATATGGTCCTTTTAATTAAATCAATAAATGATCTCTTTAAATAGACTACCAAGGAGTCTGTTCCGCTATATCATCACATGCCATTCTTAACCAGATTCTGAATCAATCTTTTTTACGAGACCACTCAAGGGGTTTCTTTGAATTATGGAATGGTACTATATAATCCAAGGGTCTTAACTATTACGTAGAAGCCCATTTAGGATTTAAGGTAGTACTTTGGATATCCTACTATGAATCCTTCATATGAAGATATGTGAGATTTTACGAGGATTGGATACAAAAATTCAGATTACACAAAAACACAAAAGAAAACACATAACACATAATCACAAAATTGTTTAACTTGATCTTTAATTTGTTATCATTTTGTTAATTTGTTTGTTAATTTGTGCACACGAGTATTCAAAGCACACCAGGAATCCAATCCGTGGATTTTATTTGGCACATTAAACATTTTTAAGAATCTAACTATGAAGATAGGAAGATCTTAATAGGAATTCAGTTTTGTCCTTATTGAATCGTAATTTACGTATTGAGGTATACAAAGAATTCAATTAAAGACTCCGATTTGAGCAATAAACATCCACAAGGATCTAATTGTGAAGATAAGAAGATCCCATATGGATTTTGGGTTTTGAAAGCGGGGGACGTTTCAAAACCTTGCACTAGACGTGCTTAGGTCTAAACATGAGGTAAAATGCTCATGAAGTTGAGGCGCTAGATATGCCAAGGAGACATATGAAGCAGAATTTGAAGGTTATGTCAATGCATGAGCAAAAAAAAATTTTTAACTATGCATGGGGTTCTTTTAGAAATGTGTTTAATGATTTTGAAACCTTACATAATACTTTTGAAATCATAAGGTAGATGTATTAGGTAATTATGTTTATAAAATGTTTTAAAATCATGCGAGATGAATTTTGAAATTATGTATAAGGTTTTTGAAAACATGGATAATGTTTTTGAAATCATGCACTTGATATATTAAGTAAATATACTGTGTTAAAAATTGTTTTTAGACTATATGAAATATTTTGAAATCATGAAGGTTGTTTTTGAAAAATATATACTAGAATGTAATGATATGGGTATGAGATTGAAAAATACCCTTAGTTATCTAACCAAGGATTTAAAGCCGCAGATGTGCAAAAAAGCACGATTACTCATAATGTCACTTTATTTTTTTTGTACCTCATTTCTTAGAATGAAATGATTACTTAGAATTTTCGGGGAAATTATGAGCGATCACTTGAAAGGGAGAATCACAAGAGTACTTTGTAAAGAACATAGTTCCTTGATGTAGGTATCATAGAGAAATGCCATACACATATGTAACTACACTTGTATATCAGAATTGCGAACAATGATTTATTTATAACTAAACACATTGTTCCAGAGTTCAAGAAAAACAAAAGAAACAAAAGCAACAGAATTAAACTAATTCAAAGTAGTAGCATCTTCTAATCAGGCAAATGCTCATCCGTGGGTCAGATTTGCATTGACAAACTTTGGGCATTGGTTCCTTAAATGACCCATCTCGCCACAGGCGTAGCAAGCACCAGGAGGAAAACAAGCTTGTGTTGGATCTGCTTGACATTGAACATGGTTCTGAATAGCTTGGTTTAGCACAGTGACTGAACGACAGACTCTTCCCATATGGCCAATAAGTCCACAGATTAGGAATTTGCGGCACTTCACACTGGCATGATGATGAAGGTTACATTGGTTGCACAAGGGTGCAGTTCTGTTGTATGGCTTCTTGGCTGGTGGTGCTGCCACCTGGCTAGGTTCTGCTTAATTTGGTACAACCCCTGCGGGTTCCTTTGAAGCTTTACGCTTGGCTTCTGCTTCCTTTGATGTTTCTCGGGTGGCTTCATCATGGAGACAAGACATGGAAACGGCTAATTCAGCAGTCTTCTGGATTACTTCGCCTATTCGCTGGGCAAATCTGGTAGTATGTTCGGACATCTGAGCGTTGCTGCGATGAAGAGACATTCTAGAGGAAATGGAAGACATAGGAAGAAACAAGTGAAATGTTATCGGATAATCAAAACAAAATGACAACGCATAAAAATTGCGATCATTTGTTTGTTACCTAAGGAAAACAAATGAGATGGTGACTAATCGAAGTAAGCGGGTCATATTAATGTATCGCAAAAACATGTTTTAGCCTATAAGTGGACACTCACCCCAAGAGTTCCCAGGTAAGAGTGACTGGTCCGATTATGTGGATTTGTACAAACACTCTAGCCTTAGACAGAAAACTCAGAGTACAGGCATCCACCCTTCCAGATTGCACGTGTTCACATTATAAGACCCAACTTTGACGAGATTTTGAAAACTTTGAAGGTTCAAAACCTTATAATAAATCATCCTAGAACAGATGATTGGTTTTCAAAGCGGATTTGAAATTTGTGTTCTTGTTGTGGTTGTCACCTAAGGATAAGTGACGATATTGTTTTAAGATCTAAACACAAAAATCTTGTGTTAGGTGTTGTGGGTGGAATTTTCTAACCTATGTCCCGAAATTATATCCTGACTTTATATGTCTATTTTAGCTACCAGGATACTGGACCAGGATATTGGTAACATCCTGCGAGGGTATCCTGTGTGCTGTTAACAATTTGCTTTGGCTGCAAGGTACAAACGGTCATAAGGCTTGGTCTCCCTGAAGAATAGGTCAAGGTGGTTACAAGAAAGACGTTGGAAGCTTGGAGAAGGGGTTTACAATGGTCAAAAGGGAATATTCGCAGGATCCCGGAATTTTAGCATAATATCCTGGATATTTAGCATAATTGGTTAATTCTTGTAACTATATAAAGGGGATGCCAGATCCATAGGACACACTTCGAGTTCACCTACTCATTCACTCTCTTTTCTAGCAGTAATCATGCACTAACACTCATCACCTACAATCATTGTACCACTTAGTAGCGATCTGAGCATTATCATGCACTGTATCCTGGTTATTCAAGCAATAAGAAGAACAAGGCAGCCGACGATTGTCAGCTCCCGAGGTTTTATGTCGGAGATCTAGATTGATCAAGGGCTTTCCTCGTACATCACGTGTCAACCTTTGCATTTTTGCTCATTGTTTGATTATAGATACAACTCGATATCCTGAGCTGTATCCTGATAACTATTTTTACAAACTAACAAACCAACATATTTTTCACAAAGTATTACTAGCACACTACCTCACAAAACTAATTTGATCACTTAATTGCTTAGGTAATTTTTGACCAAAACAATTTGGCGCCCACCGTGGGGCAAGTGGTGCTATTTTTAATCAATACTTTGTTAAAATCATTACTCGGTTTTCTGTTTTCGAAATTCTTTTCAAAACTATTTCTAATGGCTTCTCAATCGAATTTGAACTCTTCTTCCATGTCTGTTTCAACCTCTACTGATGCTGGTTCATTACCTCCTCCACCTTCACAAGTTCAAACTTTTCAGAGGAGAAATGAAAGCCACACACCGAGAGAAATTCCTGCTGCTCAGAATGTTTCTAGATCTGGAAATTCAGGGAGAACCCATATCCTTGCTTCTAATGATGAAATTTTGTCTTTGTTTGGTAAGTATACAGGAACAAATGAAGAGGCAGCAAGAAACTAACCAGACGATCATGAAGGATATACAACTCTTGAAGTCAAACTCTAGGAAACCTGTGGAGGATACAACCACTCCTCTACAGCCCAGGATGCTGAACTTTAGTTCAGCAACATTTACCAAGGATAATCAAGGCAACATGATACCGAGTCAGTCCCGGAGCAACATGCTGGAGATACCATCATCCGCCAGGATATCGACCGTGAGGGATCCAGGATATGGCCCAGGATATGGTCCAGGATATGGCAAAAGTCAACAGGCTGGTAACATGTTTG
Source organism: Helianthus tuberosus (assembly GCA_030545235.1). NCBI lineage: Eukaryota > Viridiplantae > Streptophyta > Magnoliopsida > Asterales > Asteraceae > Helianthus > Helianthus tuberosus. The sequence goes on along the minus strand of JARYGA010014072.1, from coordinate 8,398 downwards.
CCAATATCAGTATCCCTGCTACTAATTATTCTGATTCTTTGCAGGATATAGGTGTAACACCAGCATTGACCAGGGAACTTCAAAAATTGAAGGATCTGATATCAAGTGTTCCTGGAGTAGTGCAGCCTATACCGGAAGTATCCCAGGATAGTCACGGGATATCCCGATTTGCTCATCCAATTTGTGATGCTGAAATTCCAAAAAGATTCCTGACTCCCAGCATGAAGTTGTATGATGGGACGACAGATCCTGAGGAGCATATTGCCCAGTATAGGGAAAGGATGGAAATAAATCCAATCCCACCAGAACTTAAGGAAGCATGCTTATGCAAAGGCTTCGGTTCAACTTTAACAGGATCGGCCTTAAAATGGCTTTTAAATGTTCCACCTTATTCAATTACATCATTTTCTCATTTAGTTAATTTGTTTATCAGTCAATTTTCTTGTAGCAGGAGCTTTGAGAAACTAACAAGTGATATTTACAGGATAACACAAGGATCACAAGAATCCCTAAGGGATTATGTTAACAAATTTAGTAGAGAATCCACGGATATCCCGAATCTTGATATTGCTACGGAAGTACAAGCTTTCAAAATGGGGTTACGGAGGATTGTCAATTTTATCAGGATCTTGTAATAAATCCTTGCAGGAATTTAGATGAAGCTCGGAATAGGGCTTTGAGATACATAAGGCTTGAAGATGACAAGAAAATGCATGAGAGGATGAACACATCTTCAACATATGAATTGAAAAATAGGAAGTCATAATCTTCCTACAAACAGTATCGTTCAAATCCATATGATAAGAACGATAATAAGAGAGTGAATGTTGTTAAAGATGAGGACGATGAAGAATATCCTGAAATCTCAGAGTATTGTTTTTCTGTAAATGTTCTTGAGTTAATGTATGCTATGCAGGGACTGGGGACAAAGTTAGGTGACCGAAAAAGAATCCAAGGAATACAGATTGGAAAGATAAATCTAAATAATGTGCCTTCCATGAAGACTTTGGGCACATGACAGATGATTGCATAGCCTTGAGAAAGGAGATAAGCTACATGCTGAGCAAAGGATACTTGAAAGAATTCCTCGGTAGAAAGAAGAAAGCTCAGGATACTGACCAGGATCCTGAGAGAGCTGCATATCCATCACCAGATGCCAAGATAATTAACTTTATCTCCGGAGGATCTGACATATGTGGAACTTCTTACTCTACAGCTAAGAGGCATGCCAGGAAGGCTAAGGAGGAAATAGGAGATAAGCCCACAAGGATGACCATGCTTACGGATGATAAAGTCATTACTTGGTAAAGGGTCACGAAGGTCAGCAGTATCCTATCTATTATGTTAGTAAAAGTTTACTAGATGTTGAGACTATATATTCACACTTAGAAAAATTAATATTAGCTTTAGTTATGGCATCGACTAAACTTAGACATTACTTTGAAACACATAGAATTCCTATTAAATCTAATTATCCTATTAAAAATGTGCTTAGGAAACCTCAGATGTCTGGTAGGGTGGCTAAGTGGTTTGTTAAATTAAGTGCTTACGTCATAGTTTACGAACCTTGAAATATAGTCTCAGGCTCTAGCGGACTTTGTGGCTGATTTTAGTAATGATTTACAAGAAGAAGCCGACCTAGAAGTGCAACAGCTAGGTGAAAACTCAGATATTTGGACACTATATACTGATGGTGCATCTAATGTTAGAGGAGTAGGATTGAGTATACTACTAAAATCTCCACAGGGGGACATATTACCCCCAGGCTATTAGATGTGAATTTCCTGCCACTAATAATGAAGCAGAATATGAGGCTTTGATTGCAGGATTAGAATTGGCTAAAAACATGAATGTTAAGAGTTTGCAAGTATATGTTGATTCTTCGTTAATTACTAATCATTTTAATGGGTCCTATGCAGTCAAAGGTGAGAAGTTAATTGAATATCTTGATATTCTCAAAAAATTAGCAGGATATTTCGATGTTTTTACGCTTGAACAGGTACCAAGAGAAGATAATGCTGAAGCAGATGCCTTGGCAAACCTAGGATCATCAGTCAGGATACCTGAGGGAACCCGAATACCAATAGTTCACATCCTATATCCTGTTGTGGATCTCTTCAAGGCTCAGGATAAGGAGGTAACCAACATTCAGGATCCTGGTCATGATCTTGATGAGAATGTTGAATCCTGGACGGCTCCTATCATGAAATATCTCAAGGAAGGACACATCCCTAAGGATGAAAACCCTAAGGCGTTTAGAATGAAGGTATCTCGATTCACCATTATAAATAATGTTTTGTACAAGAAATCTCTTGCAGGACCATACCTGAGATGCTTGGATACATGAAGGGGATTGCGGTAACCACACTGGGGGCAGGTCGTTATTCTTAAAAGTATTAAGAACATGATACTATTGGCCGACGATGAAGAAAGATGCTGCAGAATATGCTCGAAGATGTGATGCATGTCAAAGGCACAATAACATATTACATCAACCAGCTGAACCGTTGTATCCTATAGCTTCCACTTGACCATTCATGAAGTGGGGAATGGACATAGTGGAAAAGTTGTCGAAAGCTCCAGGAGGAAAAGTCTTTATGCTGGCAATGACTGACTATTTTTCTAAATGGGTTGAAGCTGAAGCATTTGTCCAAGTTAGAGACCAAGAAGTAGTATCCTTCATAAAGAGGAATATCCTGACCAGGTTTGGAGTACCAGCCGAGATAATCTGTGACAATGGTTCTCAGTTCATAAGTAAGAGGACTACTGACTTTTGCAAGAGTTAGGGAATCAAAATGATCACATCTACTCCGTTACATCCTCAAGCAAATGGACAAGCAGAATCCTAGAACAAGATAATTATCAATAACCTGAAAAAGAGACTAGGAGCTAAAAAAGGAAGATGGGCAGAAGAGCTACCCTTTGTTTTATGGGCTGATAGAACAACAATAAAGAGTGCACCTGGCCAAACTCCATTCTCCTTAGTATTTGTAGCAGAAGCGGTGATCCCAACAGAAATGGTGATACCTACAGCAAGATCTAATCTCTGGGATCCTGAGCAGAATCCTGAAGCTCTGTGCCAAGAATTGGACACTGTGGATGAAACAAGAGATGCAGCAAAGCTAAGGATGGCAGCATATCAACAGAGGATATCCAGAGCATATAACAAGAATATAAGGACTAGAAGGTTTCAAGTTGGGGATTGGGTGTTAAGAAAGGCTTTTCAGAATACTACTAATCTTGCGAATGGAAAGGTAGCTCCAAAGTGGGAAGGACCTTATGAGATTGAATCAGAATCAGGAAAAGGAGTATACCGACTCAAGAATATGGAGGGGGATATGTTGCCAAGATCCTGGAATGCTATACACCTTAAAGCTTACTTCAAGTGAGTTTAGAATTTAATTTCTAACTCAGGATGGTATGAATTCTATCTCTCTTAAATTCATCTAATTTTATTTACTCTTCTTGAACCCAATACTGACTTAAGCATCGGAGGGGTGTTAGCCAAGCTAACACCCACCTTAGTTTAAAGGTGTTTTGCAGAATATGCTTCGGGATATAGCTCCAGGATACACACTCAGGATACTTCGAAAGATTAGAGGATTGGCCCCCTCTCTCACGTTTAAGGGATCCTGATCCCTTCAAAGGTTTAAAGGTATTCACCTTTCTCAAGAATTGGGTTTAAACACCCCGCCTGGAGCGCAAGTTATCCAGGGATAGTTCAAGGTGGCGGGACCAATTCATGTAAAAGTGGCTGACAATTCCGTTACTGTTGGCTATACCCTGGATCCTCAAAGTATATGAGGATTGATCACCCTCTCTCACGAAAGGGTATTTTCATACTCTCTAAGGTTTAAAGGTTTTCACCTTTCTAAGTCTTGGGGTTTATACACTCCCGCCTGTAGCGCACGAAAATTTGGGATTTTCCCCAGAATACTTAAGGGTTTATCCCCAGAATATTATGGATCTATCTCCAGGATACTAAGGGTTTATCCCCAGAATATTAAGGGTTTATCCCCAGTGAAACTAAACTTTTTGACAAGTTCCAAAGAAATGACGAACTACGATTGTGTTTACACACGTTCTTCTGTTGGTGAAAAGTTACGGAGTTTAATCACTAAGTGAAGAGATACTCAAGTGTGTCATATATTGATGCAATATCCTACACAGATAGGGGACATCCGTGATGGAACATGACGTATGCTAATACTATATCCTACTAGGGACATTTATGCTGGAGCAAGAAGGAAACCTATGCCAACATTATATCCCACTGGGGACATTGTCAATGGTCCAAAGGTCTATTACAAAGTGTTTGCCTAAATCTCTCTGGTATGGATTCTTGTTTAAATTTGCTCTAAGTATATGACCCTTATCTAAAAAACGGAACTTGTTAACTATGGGAGTTTGTGTTATACCAAATTTTTATATTCGCTAAGTGTTTTTCAAGTTATAAAAGAAAAATATTTTTAAGGATTTTTGCAAATAACACATAATATAAAAACAATAAGATGCAAGAACAACACAAAGATAAGGTCAAAAGTTATATTTATATTAACGATTCAAAAGGTTGCACCCTTGGTTTTGTTTTAAACCAAAACCCATCCACCAAGGGTACAACAAAGTCTAAAGCATATTAAAGATAACAGTCGAAGGCTTCGTCTTGAAACTCAAAATCCTTCCACCTTCAACTGTTATAATATTCACATCAACGACCAAGGGCTTTGTCCTGAAACTCAGGATCCCTCCACCCTTGGTCATCATGTTGTACTAATTTCTAAAGTGCAGGAAAGTAAATCGTTCAACATGCAAGAAAAAGAAAAGTGTTCAACAACCAACAACCATTTAACTTAAAAAAGCGGGCTCCGGCGTAGGCATAAATATCCATCATCGCTCACTTTGCCACCCGCTCACGGGGTAGCACCAGCTCCACCATCACCAGCTTCTTCCGCCGTCTCACCCGCCTTGGAAGATTCGCCAATCTCCGGCTGGGCAGGATACGTCACAGGACTGCAACCAAGATCCTTCAGTTTCTTCTCCCAGACATCAACGGTCCAAGTTGGGCATTTAAAGCCCGCTATCCTGGCTTCTTAAGCCATCTTAAGCCTGGCCTGAAGGAGGGAAACTACGACAGAACCCTTGAGGCCATCCCTGAACGAAGCCATATCTTGCTTATGTTGGACCTCGGCGAAAACCAGCTCGATCTCAGCATTCTGAGTGGCCTTCTTCACTGCAGCTTCGGCATCCAGAGTCACCTTTTTTCACTTATCTTTATAATGTTGTGACCTGGCTGCAACGATCTTCCCCTGGTCCATGATAGTGATCTTAGCTTTCTTCAACTTGGCCTCCGAGATCTTCACTGTTTCACAAGCTTCGGTGTAGAGATGCGTCAGACGCTCAAGACCCTACAAAATAGAACTCAGGTATTGTCAATATAATCTAACCAGGGTATCGATTCAGCATATGTGTGCAGGATGTAGGATAAGGATATTTACCTGGTTAAGGAAAGAAGTCATGAAATGGCTAGATTCCATGAAACCAAGGTTCTCATAGGAAAAGACTTCAGCGATGACAAGAGAATCGGATTATTTCGTCTTACGGAGAACTAGAAGCACGAAGCTTCGCTGCTGAGGAAGGCTTGGGCATGGCTGCAGGTTTAGAACTAGTTGAAGGCTTGGATGCTATGGAAGGCTTGGAGTTAGGCTCTTTCTTTACTGGAACGGTTGCCGGGAAACTGTCAAGCTCTTCCAGATCAAAAATTGGAACAAGTTTGCTGGAATCTACATAAAAGGGAAGTAGTTTCAATTTTTATATGTTAATACATCAACTAACCAAACATGTGTAGAAATGTATTTAGAACATACATCCTTACCTGACGTATTGGAGGATGAATGCTGACTTGAACTTAAGTGACTAAGCCAAAAAACAAACCCACTCAGCTGAAGAAAAATCCGACCGGATGTTCCAATCAAATGGCCGGATGACGTACCATCAGGGAAGGCTCCAGAGGCACGTAGAGCGGCCATGTCGGCATTATCAAAATTGCAAACCTCTTTCTCGGGCTTGCCAAGCAGATTGTGTGCCATGAAGGTTGGCTTGGAGTCACCGGAGCATGAACGAGTGTGTTTTCCCATGAGATCGGTGATGACGAAAAAGATGCACAAAGAAAGAATAGAGAAAGGGAATACCTGAATGGTCCGGTACAATGTGTCACACCCCCAAAATCCACACGCGGAGTACCACCACTTGGAGGCGTGACATGACCACGATCAGGCCACCAATCATATTGAACAAGCCTGTAAGTAGTTTATAAAATCCAACACAATACAATTGGTGTCTAAACAAAACATAGTTTAGGTTGCAAGCAGAAGCATAATGTTTAAAACCAAGTCATAAGTTTAAACGTTTCAAATGTTTAGCATGGCACACTGTTGTCCATGTCCCACAACGACTCTTCCCACTCCGATGCAAGCTCCATAGATACCAAATGACCTGCAAGGCATGTAACATAGAGTCAACAACTAAGTTGAGCGAGTTCACAGTTGATTGTTCAGTTATTGAGTTCGTTTCTGAAATCGTGAGTTCGTTTCATCACCATGCTTTACCCAGTATCCTTGTTTCCCAAACCTTTACGATATTTAGTGGGGGCTTCCCATGTTGTATGCAACTAGACTAGTTGTATCTATAGGTGTCCTTCCCAATCCGAGGACAGTGGTAAGTATGAGATTACATAGGTTTTACGTAAGTGCCCTTCCCAATCCGAGGACAGTGGTACGTAGGTTTTACGTAGATTTTAACACTGGTGTCCTTCCCAAACCGAGGACATTAGTACGTAGGTTTTACGTAGGTTTTAACACAAGCGTCCTTCCCAATCCGAGGACGGTGGTAAGTAGTCTAGTAGTGATGTAAGTACGAGTAGTCATTCAATCCCATTCCCAACCCACCGGGAAATCCCATGCCTTGGAAAGAGTGTGAACTCACCTTGGTTTGCTCGGCAGATACACGTAAAGGTTACTTGAGCTATATGTGGTCAACCACATCCTAACATGGTTACCATACAAGTCAGGTCTAGGTTTTAAGTAGGGAACATAGGTTTACACATAGCTTAACAGGTTTCAACACGTAATGATCATGGCAACACATAAACAGTCAAGTACATAACATATCCGGACTTGTGCGAGTCAAAAGATTGGGCTCACATAAGTCTAACAGCCTTGTGCGATCCATCAATGGAAGCCCAATAATATCCGGTCCAACCTGCTGTGCGTCCAGCACATCTTGTGCGACTCACAACGGGTTGTGCGATCCAACATAAACCCGGCCCAACAACTAGAAAGCCCAAACATACATACACGGCCCAAATAATAACAAATATTGGTCTTGTGCGGTCCGGATGGACTTGTGCGATTGAAAGGTTCTTGTGCGACTGGGTTTGGGCTTTAAGGCCCAACAATAATGCAGTTCAAATAGTTTGTGTGTGGCCCAAGCCTTGTGCGATCGGCAATGCCTTGTGCGATCCACAAGGTCTTGTGTGATCATGCAGTGTTGTGTTGTACACTGTGTTCTAACTTATTGTATGATCTGATCTTGTGCGACCAAGGAGTCTTGTGCGATTGGTTATAAATTCCGAATTTCATGCATATCAGTTACACAATTATCTTGCAAATCAATTCCAACAGTTTCCATCTAGACAACTAATCGATCAAATCATGCAATCATCATTAATTCATATAAACCCGAATATCATAATAACTCATCATCATCTTCATCGAATCAACAGTAGAGTTAACACCAAAATCCTTAACTCAACATGCAACAACTCTTGACCAAACATACTAATCATCCAAATCCAATTACTCCATAGTCGATTAACATGTATTTGATCCTAATTCATCATTAATACCTTACAATTAGCAAACCCTATATTAATTTAATCATTCTAGACATAAAAGCCGATTGCACGAACATGATTTCTATTCGATTCTTACCCATCTAAATCAACATCAAGCATTTATCAACCCTATAGTGATCAAACAGTTTGTTCACCATAACTTCTTTTTAAGCATCAAATCCAGAATAACATATATTCAATCATATAACAAGCATCAACCAAAACGAAACCAACCAATAACATGACACTAACCGGTTAAGAGAGTATAACGAAGATGATCCGAACAATAAGATCTTCGATTGAGAGAGGATGTTTGCCGTCGGCTTCGAGAGGAGAGAAAGAGGGAGTAGGGTTTGTGTGTGTTATGAGATTTGCAACTAATGAGGAGTATACACTCTCCTCATGGGTTATGCGTGTAAAGGGAGTGGGCCAAACCCATCATGGGCTGCCCATGGTCTCGAGTTCAACCCAAATGAGATTGGTCCGAGAGGATGTGTGGAACCAAAG
>JARYGA010014071.1:0-64479 GCA_030545235.1 Helianthus tuberosus | reverse complement strand
TATCCGTGATCTCTAGCTTTGTTTGGTTGTTACTCAAGGACTACTGAGCAATCTCATGTGAGTACATAGACCCCTCTTTTACTGTTTTCCAAACATTTTGGGGTGGAACACATGTGCCTACTTGTTACTTTCATGCTTTCCTGTTTTCACATCATATACCTGCTATGTTTGTTAGTACATTATAGTACATGATTTCATTGTTTTCATGCTAGGTGTGCCCATTGTGTGCATTACTTAGTACATCGTTTTACATGACATTTTGACATGGTTTACACAAAGACATTTTGACATAGACATTTTGACATAGACATTTTGACATAGACATTTTGACATAGACATTTTAACATGATTTACATTTGATCATGCATTTCCCACAAAACATAACTTTGATTTAAACCAAGTTTTACTTCAATATTATGTTCTTGTGCATATGGTTTAGTTGATGCATTTCACTAGCCATACATATCATTTTGGTTACACATTACATGGTTTACATTTGACACATAAACACTCTTGATATTGGTTATACATTATATGATTTACATCTTGACATAAACATTTTAACATATTATTGCAATACATTTGGCAATTGGTTTAAACATAGACATATTACATTGTTGGTTTGGTTTGAGTAAGTGATTAAGTAACGAGGCATATGTAATATGATACAAGCATGGTGGATACGCCGCTGGTACTTCCTATATATAAGTGTTTGTATGGTATTACATATCGTAGCGTTATTTGAATCATTTCAGTTTGAGATATATATAACATTTATTACAAATAACACACTTTTCACAAGACATTGTTTTACAAACAACATATCTTATACAAACTCATTTTACATGGTTATTCATTTAACCTTACATTTATCTATACATATCATCGGATCTTATCGTTTATCAAATGATTTACAAGACAAAGCAAATAACAAGGTTCATGACTAAACATTTTCTCAAACATAAGTCATGAAACCTATTTTCACAAAACCTATGTATCTCACAGGCATTTTTATGCTGACGTACCTATTTTCACATGTGTTTTTTTCAGGAGCTGTTGCATAAGATGATCAAGATACACATAGGCAGACTTGGGCTTTAGTGACAATAAAAGATGCAAGACTAGTTAATTATGTTGTATTTCTTTGTTTGTTAAGACATTGTAACACTTTTAATCAATAAAACGAAACTTCAATTGCCATGGATTTGAAACAATTAATTCTGTTACAACACTCCCCGATGTTTCCGCCACGTTTTGTATGTTCTACGTGGTCGGGGTGTGACAGAAAAGATGGTATCAGAGCCAATGGTTATAGGGAATTAGGTTATTAGTAATGCTTTGACCCAGTCTATAACCTTTCTAGGACCCTAACGCGAGTTTACTTGCGTTTAGTTATAAAACAATACCGTCACCTATCCTTAGGCGACGACCACAACAAGGACATAAATTTCAAAACCGCTTTGAAAACTAATCATCTATTCTAGGATGATTAATTACTAGGTTTTGAACCCTCTATTGTAAGGTTTTGAACTCTCTATTATATGGTTTTGAACCCCTTTGAGTTTTCAAAATCTCGTCAAGGTTTTGGGTTTTAAATAATGTGAACACGTGCAAACTGGAAGGGTGAATGCCTGTATTCTGGGTTTTCTGTGTAGGCAAGCACTTCGTATATATCTCATCAGACGCGAGACCAGTTGTGCTTACCTAGGAATTCTTGGGATGAGTGTTCACTTATAGGCGAGCATGTCTTCGCGATACATTATTTTTGATCCATTTACTTTAATTCAGTCACTGTGTGTCGTTTGTTGCTTTGTAGTAACAAACAAATGACCACTATCCTAGCTTTCATCAGATTTGTTTCATCTCATTCTTTTCGTCTAATTCTCTCACTCGTTTCCATTCATGTTTCCTCTTTTAGAATGCCTCCACGACGCGAAAATCCGATATCTATTGACGATCTGGCAGCTGTCATTACACAGCAAATGACTGCTGCAATCCCGAACGTCGTTGCTCAATGTTACCAAGCTATCAACAACAATAATGCCCTCTGCAACTTCAAGACGTTCAACTCGGCTAAGCCATCAAAGTTTTCTGGGTCTCAAGGAGCGACAGCACTTCTACAATGGTTCGAGAGTTTAGAGAGCACCTTCAGGCATGTACAATGTCCAAACGAGCGAAAGGTAGATTTTGCATCTAGTGTCTTTGAGAAACGAGCTTTGACGTGGTGGAACGGTGTGGTGAGAGATAGGGGTGCCGAAGTGGCACTGGCCCAAACTTGGGAGGAACTTCGAGCACTGATGATGAAGGAATTCTGTCCTCGTCACGAGATCAGGGCATTGGAAAGGGAATTCGACGATCTTAAGCAAGACAGCGGTGAACATCGAGCATACACTGATCGATATGAGGAGCTGAGCCTGTTGTGCCCTACCATGGTTACGCCTTTGGATAAGGCGATCGAGAAATACATTGATGGTCTCCCTGACTCAGTCCAGGACATTGTTACTGGTAGTAACCCCACTACGGTTAGGCAGGCCATTGAGCTATCTGCAACCTTGATTGAATCTCAGATCAGAAAGCATAAACTTTTTCGAAAGGGTGACAAGAAGCCAATCGAGGAATCAAAGACCATGGATGAACAGACTGGATCTCCTGAGAAGTCCAAGAAGCGTAAGGCTTCGCAGAATTTTGCGATTGCTGCTCAACCCAACCAAAATACCCGCAACCAACCAACTCAACCTCCTGCAAAGAAACCTTATGCCGGTACTGCACCGATATGCGACAAATGTAATGCACATCACTTAGCTCACCTACAGTGTCGTTTATGTGCATCATGTGGGCGACTCGGTCACCTGGCAAATGCTTGTCGATTTACCCCAAACCAAGGTGGTCCAAACCAACCTCAAGTAAATCCTGCTCAAGCTCGTCTTCCACCAGGTCCTTGCTTCAACTGTGGCGAGATGAGCCATTTCCGAAGAAATTGCCCAAGGCTTGCTAATGCGAATCCGGCTCAGGGATGAGCATCAGACCAACTAGAAGACAATGCTGTTTGGAAATAATCAAGCCTTATGTATTATTTTCTTTTGTTGTCAAGGTCCATGAAACAGTTGTTATCATTGTTTATAAATAAATCTTTTTATTTTACATTGCAATGTACAAATGTGATGGCATGTATAAACAACGTATCTTCCACAATACCGACAATCAAGGAACCGTATTCCTTGGAGAACAGACTACCCCGTAATTTCTTCCATTTTATTATCTCTTGCGTTTTCCACGGAAAATCCTAAGTACCCGTTTCTTCCAAGGAAACGAAGTACAAGGCGCAAGTTGCAACTCTGTACGATTACCCAAAGTACCACTATAAATTCTTAATAAGGTACCTAAGGGTATTTCTGTATATTCTAAATTTTTTTTGGTACCCAAATTCGAATATTGCGTTTTCTTGAAAACGAAATCGAATTTTTGGAAGATCTTTCTATCTTCATAGTTAGATTCTCGCTAATATTTAAAGTACCAAAGGAAATCCATGAAATGGATTCCTAGTGTGCTTCAAATGCATGTACGTAATTAACAAAGCAAAACTTACAAATTAAAGATCTAGATAAACAATTTTGTGGTTATGTGACTATGTGTTTATGCATCTTGTCTTTTCATTTATGCATTTTTGTGGTTGTGTATACTCTGGATATTCGCTATCCAAATCCTCGTAGAATCTTTCATACCTTCATATGAGGGATTCGTAGTAGGATATTCAAAAATGTACTATTTTAAATCCTTAATGGACTTCTACGTTGTAGTTAAGTCCCTTGGATTATAAAGTACTATTCCAAGAGTTAAAGAGATCCTACGTCGATCTAAAGTTAAATACATCCTACGTCGGTGTAGTTAAAAGTTTCTCTTTGGTAGTTGAGTTAAAGAGATCCTACGTCGATCTAAAGTTAAATACATCCTACGTCGGTGTAGTTAAAAGTTTCTCTTAGGTAGTTGAGTTAAAGAGATCCTACGTCTATCTAAAGTTAAATACATCCTACGTCGGTGTAGTTAAAAGTTTCTCTTAGGTAGTTGAGTTAAAGAGATCCTACGTCGATCTAAAGTTAAATACATCCTACGTCGGTGTAGTTAAAAGTTTCTCCTAGGTAGTTGATTTAAAGAGATCCTACGTCGATCTAAAGTTAAATACATCCTACGTCGGTATAGTTAAATATTTCTCTTGGGTAGTTTAGCTGAAGAGATTGTTCGTTGATCTAATCCTTTGGTGACCGAGTTAAAGAGACTCTATTGCAGACAAGTTAAATCACCATCGGATTATTCGTTTAATTTCCATACGCATTATGAAATGAACTGTGCGGACTGTGCATGGAAGTACGTAATTATGGAGGCCTACATAATTATGGAATTCAGTGCACAGAAACCACAGGAAGTGTTGTCATGTGTAAAGACCAATAGTGGCAAGAGTAATGATACGGGAGAAGTCTTGGACTTTGACCGATGTCATTTTATCTTACACTTCCCAATCCTGAATTCAAGTTTCCTATGATGAGTCTTCATAAGAAACATTCTTCTGTCCGTAGTTCGAAACTCCATCTTTTGTTACTACAAGGACTTTACATTGATAGTCGATAATTTCGCTAAGAATCCTAACATAGCCCAGATTTTTACTTAAGGGTTTAATGGATCTATTAGAAGGCGAAACTGTCACAGCTGTCTTCACAAGTTTCCTCTAGAAATTAATTTCGGGACGGAATTTCCTAAAGTAGGGGAGACTGTGACACCTGTGTCACTGCGACCATCAAACAAATGCCAAACCAATGAAATATAGTATTTCATACTTTGGACTTGTATACATATGTGTAGTTTTTACACATATCAACTCTTGTTCGATTTCAAGCCCTAAATCGCTTACTGGAAGGTTATACGCGCACTAATGCGTAGATATAACCAGTTTAATACAATGAACACTCCGGAATAGTGAAATAGGTTTAACATACCTTAAATAACCTTTACATAACTTAGAAATAAGTTTTGAAGGCTTTGGTATGGCAAAAACAAGTTAATTCGCTTACAGGGACTAAACTTGACAAACTGCGAAAGTATGACGATTCGTACTGGAACAGACATTACGGAACATGACCATAAGTTAAACACACCTTAAATATCCTTTACATAGCTTAGAAATAGGCTTTGAGGGGTTTGGTGTGCTAAAATAAACTTTTGGATCATTCAGGGACTAAAAGTGTCAAAAAGTGCACAAGTTTGCACTTTCGCGCATAACTTACGTTCTGAATACATCCGGACACCCAAAAATTTATGTAAGCATGACTATATTATATTTTAGTGTTCTCCATAAGAAAAATCCATTCGTCGCGTCATTTGGATCGTTTTTCGCGCTTGTGCGCATTTCGTCGTAATTAAGCGAACATCGCGTTCGTACGACCAAACGAACCGACATCCTAGATATTTTTGAGCATGTTTTGATTTCCCTATACTTTAACTTCATTTTAGAGCCTTGAAATGAGGTTAACGGGGTTCAAACGCATCGAAAACCGCTTCAACAAGGTGCAGGGACCATTTCTGTAAAATCTGCCAAAACAGGGGCCTAGCGTGACGCGAGGGGCCTTAGCGTCACGCGAGCCCACTTCTGGACCAGATTCAGTGTTTAAAACAGCTGGTTGCAGCTGTTAACCACTCCCTAATCCCTTGCCACATGTTGATACCTTATGGTGGTGAGCATATTGAGGCACCACAACCTTCCAACAAGTGTACGGACTTGATCGTGCCCTCTTTTCCAAGAAACGATCTCAACGGTGGTCCGAAAACTATATATACCCCCATGCATTTCATTGTTCAAATCACTAGAATTTTGATCTTAGAAACTCTAAGTTGAAACCATTGTTTCATACCTGAGATTCTCGGATCGAAATTAGCATTCGGGGACCCTTCGTAAGTATTCTTTCGTTCTTTTATTGCTTTTCGAGTCTGAAAGTCAAACTTTGTTTGACTTTCTGCATTGACCAGTTTATGGTCAATGCGAAGTTCGTTAGAACTTCGCAACGTGAGTGTAATCACGTTGGTTATAGTCCCTTGGGACTATGCCTACTGATTACCACGTTGTCTAGGGTCGTAGGGTAAGCGATCTGATAAATCGCCTATACCTTCGAACCCGACCCAGTTTGGTCGGTCATTAGGATCCGACCAAATACATTAGGTGACCATAGTATAGGGAATAACCTTCCGAGGTTATACCTTATGGTCGCTTCGTTTAAGTAGTTGTATGATAGGTAGTTTATATGCCTTAGGTAAATTACCCGAATACCCTTTTCATGTATAATTGGTAATTAAGCATATGTAACCTAAACTTTTGTCACATAACTGATTATGTAACATGTTTAGGCATATAACACTTGTCATAGGGCTAGTTAGGCGGTCCGAACGCGTCTCACGCGAACGACGCGTTAAAGTAGCATAAGCTACCTAAACGGGTCGTAATGGGTCGTAAACACTTAGGTTAAGTTTCATTTAGTATGTAGGCTTTGTTAAACCATATCACATGAGTTCCTACACTCATTTTGTTTACAAACCCTCATGCTACCCAATCTTCCGATTTAGGTCCGGTTTATTAACATAGTTATCTATATTAGGTGCCGTTTGATATCCGTGATCTCTAGCTTTGTTTGGTTGTTACTCAAGGACTACTGAGCAATCTCAAGTGAGTACATAGACCCCTCTTTTACTGTTTTCCAAACATTTTGGGGTGGAACACATGTGCCTACTTGTTACTTTCATGCTTTCCTGTTTTCACATCATATACCTGCTATGTTTGTTAGTACATTATAGTACATGATTTCATTGTTTTCATACTAGGTGTGCCCATTGTGTGCATTACTTAGTACATCGTTTTACATGACATTTTGACATGGTTTACACAAAGACATTTTGACATAGACATTTTGACATAGACATTTTGACATAGACATTTTAACATGATTTACATTTGATCATGCATTTCCCACAAAACATAACTTTGATTTAAACCAAGTTTTACTTCAATATTATGTTCTTGTGCATATGGTTTAGTTGATGCATTTCACTAGCCATACATATCATTTTGGTTACACATTACATGGTTTACATTTGACACATAAACACTCTTGATATTGGTTATACATTATATGATTTACATCTTGACATAAACATTTTAACATATTATTGCAATACATTTGGCAATTGGTTTAAACATAGACATATTACATTGTTGGTTTGGTTTGAGTAAGTGATTAAGTAACGAGGCATATGTAATATGATACAAGCATGGTGGATACGCCGCTGGTACTTCCTATATATAAGTGTTTGTATGGTATTACATATCGTAGCGTTATTTGAATCATTTCAGTTTGAAATATATATAACATTTATTACAAATAACACACTTTTCACAAGACATTGTTTTACAAACAACATATCTTATACAAACTCATTTTACATGGTTATTCATTTAACTTTACATTTATCTATACATATCATCGGATCTTATCGTTTATCAAATGATTTACAAGACAAAGCAAATAACAAGGTTCATGACTAAACATTTTCTCAAACATAAGTCATGAAACCTATTTTCACAAAACCTATGTATCTCACAGGCATTTTTATGCTGACGTACCTATTTTCACATGTGTTTTTTTCAGGAGCTGTTGCATAAGATGATCAAGATACACATAGGCAGACTTGGGCTTTAGTGACAATAAAAGATGCAAGACTAGTTAATTATGTTGTATTTCTTTGTTTGTTAAGACATTATAACACTTTTAATCAATAAAACGAAACTTCAATTGCCATGGATTTGAAACAATTAATTCTGTTACAACACTCCCCGATGTTTCCGCCACGTTTTGTATGTTCTACGTGGTCGGGGTGTGACAACAATCTTCTTTTAGAAGATGCCTCCTCAAAGGAACACTCAGTTGCCCACAACCGAGGCAGAACTACAAGAACGAATTTCATAGGCAATCGCACAACATGAGGCCCTACGCTCCGAACACATCGGAGGTACCTTAGGAAATACCCATCTCACGGTAATGTTTAAGTCACCTAAGACACATTACAATACGTTTGGACACTTCCATGTGCGTTTGCTTAAGCTTGCTGTGAATGATGTTGCTTGTACAGGCTGTACTTACAAGCAGTTCCTGGACTGCAAGCCTATGAACTTTGACGGTACTGGAGGTGCTGTAGGTTTTGTAAGATGGGCTGAGAAGACGGATTCTGTGCTGCGAATGAGTAAGTGTGCGCCGGAGCACCAAGTCACTTACATATCTGGACTATTTCTAGACAGAGCCCTATCATGGTGGAACCTTCAGGTTCAGACTCTAGGTGAGGCTGCAGCGTATGCTATGACTTGGGTCGAGATGAAAGAGCTGATGCGCAAGAAGTACTGTTCAAGGGCAGAAATTCAGAAGTTGGAGACCGACTTTTGGAATCTGAAAATGGATGGTCCTAAGATAGCTGAGTACGTGCAGAGATTCCATGATTTATCTCGCGTTGTCCCCTACATGGTAGAACCAGAATTCAAGCGAGTTGAACATTTCATTTGGGGATTGGCACCCCAAATACGGAGCATGGTAACTACTTCGAAGCCTCCAACGATCACTGAAGCCATTGACTTGAGTGTGGCATTGACTGAAGAAGCCATTAGATTGGGCAAGTTTTCCATCTCCGAGCAAAAGAAGAAGGAGACTCATGTCGAGTCGTCAAGAGAGAACAAAAGGAAGTTCTTAAATTTCAAGAAGGGTACTCGTGCAAACAACAATGCCAACAAGCGTAGAGATGCTAACCCACCAGCGGAGGCACAAGCTGGTGCTACTGGTGCTGCTACTGCTGAGAACAAGGGGAAGGGATACATGGGCACCCTGCCCAAATGTAATGTATGTCAGTTCCATCATGCCGGCCAGTGTAGGTTTAGGAAATGTGAATTATGCGGAAAGAATGGTTATTCGAAGGAAACGTGCTGGGTTGGTAATGGTCGTGGGTATGGTGGTCAGAGAGGAAATGGAAATGGCAACGGCAGTGGTAACCGTGGTGGAAACGGTTATGGGAATTGAAATAACCAAGGAGGTAATGGAAACCGGAATGGAAACGGGAATCAAGCTGGTAACGGAAACCGTGGAGCAAACAACAACTGGGGAGAAAATGGAAATGGGAATGGTCGCGGACAAAGTTGCTTTAGCTGTGGTGATGTTGGGCATTTCAAGCGGGATTGCCCAAAGAACAATCAAGCCCAAGGAAGAGTCTTCAACATTATTACATTGTCCCAGAAAGTTTAAAGGTTAGTCCAACATTTTTAAGTGACAAAACATGCATCAACAAACACAAGATACACCATAATTCCCGAAGCCGAACTCAAGTACCTGTAGAACACGTTAAAATCAAGTGTCAACACAAAGGAAGGTGAGTTCACATATTCACATTCAAACAATTCATTCCAAAGGAAAACTTTCTGATTATGTGTTTATTTTAAAAAATCCATATAATTTTTAGAAAGTCCGTTTTACTTCCTTAATAAAATCCATGGGTCATCCGTCGTAAGTTTAAAAACCCGACATTAAGGCTCTTACCCAAGTTTTGTATATTAAATTCATAGCGTCAATTTTCAGACTCGTATATTAGCTAGACAATACGAACTATATATTTACCATGCAGGGATAATCAATGCTAGACAATAACCAGAATCTAAATTCGTCGTTTCACTTGACACGGGGCGACCGGTCACGACGGGGTTGTCAACCCGATAGATCTACCAACAATTCCTCGCGTACATTTACTTAATCGATTAAACGACATCATGGGTGAAGGGTCCATTTTGAGACCAAATATGATGTCTGCCTCACGTACAATATATATATATATATATATATATATATATATATATAGGGAGGAGCTCATGCGAGAACCACCTTTATTGTGAGAACCGCGATAACCAATGTGAACACAACCTAAAATAGCTAAAAAAAACCAAACCCCCACCCCCCAAAAAAAAACCTAAACCCCCCACCCCCCCTAAAAAAACCTAACCCCCCCCCCCCAAGCTATATATATATCCTACTAATATGACAATTTAATATACGAAGTTGTACGAATCCCCTGAAATCCCCTCCCTTGAGACCATGCAGCCTTCGTTCCAACTTTACGGTCTGTTTCTCCTCGGAAACACCGTACCATCCCAATTTCTCCTCCAAACATTCATTCATAAAAAACGTTTTATCTCGAAACGTATGATTTATTAAACTCCATATATTTTCAACGAAAATATATATATTTATATTAAAAGGTATGTTTTAATCCAAAAACATTATTAAACCCTTTTATTGGCGTGTTCTACCCCCAAAATATATACAAAGCAGTAAAAGAGGGGTTTAGTGACACTCACCTTTGGGTGCGTATTTTTAAATAGCGCAATCCCACAGTTTGATTTCTACACATCCTATTATATGTAAGAACGATTTATAAATCAATATATCACAAAAATCCTAAGTTTCTCTATTTCTTAGAATTTTCACATAACTTTGAGATTTTCTCGAAAAATCATCATTTTTTATTATGTTGGCACGTTAATATATATATGAGTCCATATATATATTTTAAATATTTTTGCTACTTGAACGATTTTATTGGTGACCATTATCATGTAAATCCTTTAACCCTCCCGTTTATAGGTAATATATCTACGATTTGCGCGTAGTAATATATATACATAAACGTACACATAAATTAACACAGTAACACGCGTAATCTCGTTAACTTATCTATTTGTAATTTTTAAGGCAAAAATACATAAAATATTTTATATGTACCAAATTTCATGCTCGACGAACAAGTTACACATTTAACGCGATTTTTACCGTTTCTACCGCACAAAACGCACAAGCATACATGCATAATCTAAATTTCCAATATCCTGTTAAAACTTAAAATATTTTCACATTCACATGTTTAAATCACATAACACATCTTAACACATAAGGTTCACCCAAAATTTACCCATACTAGTGTTCATCGGAAAATGCGTATTTTAGCGATTCGGTAACGTTTTCGGGCGTCAGAAGTCACGTATGACTAACCAAACACCAAGTAAACTTAAAATTAGTTAAAATACTTATTTTAAACTAAAAATATCAGTATACTTACTGATCTAATTCAGTTTTATAAAAATCATTCGAAAAGCCGATTTTTGACCGTTTTACCGCATAGTTTTGCGTTAAACGTTACTATAACCATCCCAACTCGAAATGACTTGATATTTTAACACAATACATGTTATTTACTGATTAAAATAGTGATCAAAATCAGATTAGTGCAGTTTTTATGTAAGTCACATAAATCATGTGATTTCACGTATTTTACAACTCCTAATGCACCAAGTACAACATGCAAGACTAGTAAACTTTATGACAAATTTTTATATCATTTTAGAAC
Source organism: Helianthus tuberosus (assembly GCA_030545235.1). Taxonomy (NCBI): domain Eukaryota; kingdom Viridiplantae; phylum Streptophyta; class Magnoliopsida; order Asterales; family Asteraceae; genus Helianthus; species Helianthus tuberosus. The sequence goes on along the minus strand of JARYGA010014071.1, from coordinate 53,010 downwards.
ATCAAATAACATTATTTTTAATGTTTATAATCTGTTCAAAAATAATTTTTGTCATAACTTATCATTTTCATCATTTCATGACCAATAATCCACATGCATGCTTATGTACAAGCATCTAATGCACACATATCCTATCATCATCATTCTACATAAACTTAAATACATCCAAGAACACATTTATTTCATGTTCATATGTTTCAAAACATTTTCATCATCTAATCATATAATCAAATTCACCTAATGCAAGATATACTTCTCATTTGTGAATATTATGACAAAAACCCACATGCATGTGTACATATACATACACACACACACACATATATATATACACAACACATACTTACAAATAAATATACTTCCAAAAATTTCCCTTGTCTCATAACCAATACAAATCACAAGAACTTTTATCAAAAACCATTTTTGATCATACATGCATTCACTTTTCAAAACTCACATCATTCAAGAATCATCATTTTAACAAAACACAATTACTAACCCACATATATATACATACATTCGGCCATATATATATACACACACTCATCACCACTTTTTAATTGATTAAAAACCGTTTTCTTATTTAGTGTTTCAAGTTTGTGAAGAAATCCAAGTATTTGAGAAACTTTTCATTATCATCCTCATCAAAATGCAAGAACATAACTTTAAAAGTAATTTTATACCTTTAAGAAAATTAGTAGGTTTTTGATAAAGTTTGATGATATGGAGCTTGTTTATCTTGGAAATCACTTGAAAACGCCTTTGGATCTTCAAACCAACTTGAAAACACCTTGGAAAGAAGTTGGATCTTCAAGAACTAGGTTAAAATTCAAAAATGGTGAAGAGAGAGAGGGGTGTTCGGCCGTGTGTTGTAGAGAGAGAGATTTTGTGTTTTGATTTCTTTTCTTGGATTTTGTAAGATATGGGGGATTATAGAGATATGGGAAATGCCAACATCATTTGCATGGCCAACAAGTGTCACATAGAAGAGAGAGGTGGGCTTAGAAGCCACCACCCATAACCTTCTCTCTCCTACACATGATTTCACACACACACACACACACATATATATATATATATATATTCAGCTTTTAAACTTGTATTTTTACTAGATACCAGGTATTTTATCTATTGTTTTAATCCCGTTTTATGGCGTTTTAAATTATTTTATCACTCTATAAAAATAATCACACAAAATTATTACTGAAATAATTACCAGTTGCCTTGACTGGCTGCGTTGACAGTATTTTGTCTAATGCGCGCAGTATCGCGCGGTACGCGCTCAAACTCGAAAAATAGAGTTTCTTAGCGTTTTAATTTATTTTTCCTCACGGATATGATTAAAATTACTATTCTAATCATAACAGACTATTTTTAGGATTTTAACACTGATCGGGTGGTCATCGACGTTCGTTTCGCATTTTAACTGTTACGCGATAAGCGTTTATCTTATCGTTGCCAACATAATTTTAACCAAGGTTTAAATTTACCAACTCATTAAATTCCACACATAAACATCATAACCCGTCAAATACAGCCTTTTACCTATTCACAACACGTGTTACAATTGTACGGTACGGCCTGAAAAGCCGGGTGTCACATACAAAACCCTAACATACCAACGATAATTGTAGATTTACAAATACTCAATCACTGTGAATTGTAATTTAAAACATTTGAGGTTTTGTAAAAACAGTTTACAAAAAGAGGAATTACTCACAAAAAGGTTTCACAAAAAGAGGATTAACTCACATTGCTATTTTAGATAATTCCTGGTGACTTCCTGGTTATAATCTATTAAATTAAACAATGCACACGCATTAGTATAATAACCCAATTTACATTAGCTATACCCTCCCCGAGACAAAACTCCAACGACTGAGTCAGGCAGAGCCTTGACATGCGTTACGGAGCTCTAGATCAATCGGGCAGCGTAACTAATACGTAACCAGGGGTTATAATCCTTACAACGAGGCAGAGCTTTGCTAATTAGTGGGTATTATGCCCGAGTATTACTTCTATTATAAGGAAATTGAGAGAGAAAGTTTGATTGTGAACGAATTGAAATGAAACCATCAGCCTCTATATATAGGCTGACATTGGGGCGGGTCACGGCCCGCGACACCTTCGTCTTCATCTCTTGCGGCCTGTGAGGGAGTTATAGGTCGGTTTAGGGTTGCTGAATCCTAGCGGGGTCTCGACACGTGTCCTGACACGTGGCTCGTTTGTGTGTCGGGCAAGGAATGGGCCTCGCGCCCCGCGAAGTACTCAGCTAAGTGGGTCGTTGCCCGCGAGCGACCCAGGTTTCTTTTTTTATTTGTTATTTATTAATATAAAGGTTATTCGGGTCCGTTTCTCGCATACGGGGTGTGTTTTAGGGTCATTTTCGGGTTGTTATATCCTCCCCACCTTGTTTTAAATCTTGTCCTCGAGATTTGGGCTACGATATCTCCTCAGAGTTATGTCATGTCTCTAAGTTAGTAAGAAGAGTATATCAAGGTGTCTGAGATAGAATATACGAAAATATCATAGGATAATTCAATGGTCCCAAAATTAGTTTCAGAATCCGATGTTATCTGAATGAGATGAAATGATACAAACACCAAGGTGACTGGGTTTCACAAATCAAAAGAGAGATTTGATAGGCATATAATTCAGAATGACGTTTAAAAACAATAGGATTTAATGTTAAAAGAGAACTTACTTTGATTGTCAAATTGAGGAAGATTTAGAATCAAAAATCTCAAATGAGAATAGAAGTATGAAAAATGATTTGTCAACTAACAAACCAGAAATCAGTGACACTTAGATGGCAGGGATACACCGAAAATACAATAGAATTTAGTGTGTCATTGTCCTGGTACATAATTGTATCAAGACTATTGAATGATGAGTTGAACGAAATATGTATGAATTGATATGATTAGGGTTTATGATTAGCTCAAGCTACAAATTTATACAGACACTGCAAGGTGTTTGTAATAATTGAAAGAATTCAATGATTACGGTGACCAAACGAATTCACCGTTCTTAAAATTAACTGAAAGTTTCACTGAAGTGAACCTGGATATTCAAAAGATAGGATGTTCAAAGGAATATCGTAGGATTGTTTAAAGATGAAAGAAATGTTGGAGGTACATTGGAATAAGAATTTAGGTACCTTTATCTTAACACAAAATTGTATTTAAGACTGGTTTAGGATAATGAATCAATAAATAGATAAATTCGTACCTCAGGTTTGAAAATGAAGTGAGTCCAAGTTTCAAAGAAATCACCACCGCAAGGTGTCGTATTGAAGTCGAAGACTTTAAACAAGTCTACTATGATTTAGACAATTGAGATTATCTCGAATATCATGATCTCAATTCATCATATGGGATTTCGAATTGAATGTATATTGTGAACAAGTTCAAATAATTGAGCTTGGTTTGGACATATTCCAACAATAGATATATGTATTGACAAGAAATTGTTACAATGAAATCCGGTAAGTATCTTTGAAAAGGAAAGGAGTTTTTCAAGAAATTTGTTGACTTGATATCAAAAGTCAACAGTGTGTAATCATATAGTTTATCAGAATGAGTATAACGAAATATTTATTAGAACTTATGAATAAATGATTTTTTTGAAGTGAGTTCACCTGTATGACAAGCAATGCACGTGTAACATATGAATTTGTCAAGAGATGAGCCAAATGAGTGTTGGCTTTATGAAAGAAAAATAAAGACCTTTTTATTTATAAGACTTGGATTGGAATCAAAAGTCAACTAATACTTTAGTACAGACAAAGCGTACGGATACTTATATTAGAATTTGTTAGTGCTTCCTGTGTCGTAGATATTTATGCGTCCTTCTTAGTTTCATCTGGGTTTCTAGCCTTGTTGTCGGGCGTCTTAGATAATTTTGGGCAGTAGGGACGGATGTGACCTGGTTCTCCGCATTTGTAACATACATTAGTTTTCCTCGTACATTCTTCCTTGGTATGTCCAGTCTTCTTGCAGAAGTTACAGTGAAGTGTCTTCCTAGAATGGCATCTTCTTGAATGCTTTTTGTTGTTGCAGGTAGGCTGCACGATTACTGATTCCATTCCTTTATCCTTATATGATTTGTCGGAGCGGAATTCCTTATAAGAGTAGCTATAGGTTGTGGTTTTCTTTCATTTGGAAGATGGAGTTTTGTTACAGATATCATGACTTCCTTTGGAACTAGGGTTAGGTTTGAAGTGATGGGTATGCTTATAGTGTATAGTAGGACTCTCGTTTATAGGCATAGAAATTTTAATAGCTTCAATGATCGAAGGTATGGCATTCGATATTCCTTGAGCTGTTATATTTTCTATTGTGCTTCTATCCAAAGAATTTTCATTACTAGCCTGAATTTCCTGATTACGTGTGATTTCCTTTGACATCTGAATTGCAAACATGTTCAGATATAATTATCACAAAACTAAACAATTATACAGGCAACTTTTGTTGCTCATGTTACGTTTAGCATAATTATAGTCATACCTATTAGTATTATGCGATTTTTTCAAGGCTCATACTCTAAATCGGCGTGGAATATTGTTCGAGACAAAGTAGGTATGAACTCGGTGCAATAGAGATGGGAAGACATAGCTAGCTGGCTGGTTCCGAGAGCAAAATCCAGATCTATATATTCGATCGCTAGCAAACTAGTTGTTGCTGCCTCAGCTTATGTGATTTGGAGTGAAAGAAATACTAGATTCTTCAGTAATCGATTGAGGCCTCCTGAGAAGATCTCAGAAATTATTATTAGCACGGTTCGAGCCAAATTATTTTCATTCAAATACAAAGCTTCTGATACTGTGAGGCGTTTCTTAGAGGAGTGGAAGATTGAAGGGGCGGATTATTATGAGGAAACCTGAAGACCATAACTAGTAGTTGGTTCTAATTTTGTTTGGTTTGTTTGGTTGTTTCTTTTGTCTACTCTCTTGTGGTATGTCACGGAGAGATCTAGGGGGTACTATCAGCCTTCCTACTTGTATTGTTATGGTTATGTTATAAAATCACCGGGGTAACCCTTTACCCAAAAAAACCTATTAGTATTATGCGTTGATATATATATATATATATATATACATATATTGTAATTTTAGCATCTTCTTTCACTATATATATTTTAGCAAAATATAAGGAAAGTATATATATAATATGTTATGTGCTATTTCCTTTTATCGTAGTTACAGACGAGCTTTTATTCTAGATTATGGGCTCGGTGTTTTACTAATCATGGCTTCATATTTTCTCAGCTTAGCTTATATTCTCAGGGCTCATGATTGGATAAGTATTCAGAAATTACGGTTGTGGCTATAGGTAAGGATTTTATATGAGATTCTGAGATTTTTCGTCATTGGTCCTACTGTCGTTCCCTTGGTGCTAATACGGGTGTCCTTAGGGTTTCCTTTAAATGCGTTTTAATGGTTTTGAAAAATCATTTGGAGAGATTCTGGGTAAACATGTAGGTTTGTTTCTTCTGTTATATAAAAGCCTGTTTTCTACAGAAGATATTTGATTATTATATTGTATATACTATCAAGAAATTTGTGTCTTGCATATACATACGTATAATTATAAAGTTTCAAAATTTCCTATAATACATACATATATTACCAAATTATAAGAATCAAATTATATAACTAATTGTATTAATTATCTTGTTTATTCCCATAACTTTGTTTATTCCTTTATACTAACAAAATAAATTTCTATTAGATTTATTGAACATAATATTTTGGAATAAAAAGGGTAATTCATTAAAAGAAATAAATTTAATAAAAATATAAACTTTCTGGATTCTTTTAGAACAGTTTAATCTTTAACTGACAGGTTGACTCATTTTGGTTATAACATATTTAGGACTTGATTCTTAATTTATCATATTTATTTATTAAAGAATCATAACAGATAATACAAAGTTTAGCGTTTCTAAATTTGATCCTTAATATATTAAGTAGTGAAGTATTATTCCTATACCAGAATATATATATATATAGAAAAAGTATATCGTACATTACGGCTTAACGTACTTCACGTACAACAACGTGTGTGATTTGTTCTATAACATGCGTGATTAATGTTTTCAATATGCGTGATTATTGTGTTTCAACATGTGTGATTTTGGATTTTTGGGTTATAACGTATGTGATTTTAAAATGAATGTGCGTAATTACCTGTCGTACGTGATGTACGTTAAGTCGTAATGTACGTTAACCTTCCTATATATATATATATATATATAATTTAAGGAATAATTTTGAACTATTAGATAAAAATATTTAAGCCATTTCCTGTAGATATGTATGTGTTTAAATCATTTAGTCATACAATACCAAATGTTTTTGTACTTATTTTTATCCTATGTATGAAGTATCATTTCTTCCGTTAATACAGGTTACAAAATATAAAATATAAAATATTTTATATATGTATATTTGCATACTTTTCATATAGATGAAAAATGTACATGTGCTTATATGGATATAATATAACATAATCATATGGAATAATATTTTCATAGAGTTATCATGAAAATCCTGTTTTTAATTATTGTATCTAAATAATAAACATGTTTTAAGTATGCTAAAATATTATACTTTAACAAAATTAATACAATTATATGTTTTGTCAAAATTCTGACAAAAATATAGATTCAAGTCGAATAAAATTTTGGGCTATATCATAAATCATAAAATATACTGCTTGTATCGAATAATATTTTATATTATGATATTTTAGTGACATCATACCTAAAGGGTGTTATCTTATATCTTTAATTAAGATATTAATATCAATATTATAATATTATTATAACTTATATTAAATTGTATTCACATAAATATATGGGTATGATATATATCACAAAATTTTATATTAATATATTATGAATATATCCCCTTTATAGCATAACATACTGTAAGATACAAATAGGGGTTACACATCTTGTGAATTTAAATAACATAAAATCATTTAGGTATAATACATAATATCTTAATATTTATTTTATGATATATTTCGAAGTATCATACCTGAATTGTGTTATCTTATATTAATATTAAGATATTAATGTTAATATCGTAACATTAATATATTGTTGTAAAATTCATATTGAATTATTTTCATACAAATATATGATATATATATATATATATATATATAATATCATAAAAATCGATAAGACATAACATTATAATATATCACCTAAAATTTTTAAATATAGCATAATTAAATATAGCATAACTGTAAGATACAGATAATGGCTACATATATTGGGAATTCAAAATTCGGTAAATGACAAAAAAATCATAATAGACATATTAAAATCTTCTGTTCACAAGATAACACATAAGATAGTAATTTCCTAACATAAATGGTTAAGGTTTAGGTATTGGAAGAACACCTAAAGGGCTTAAACCAGTGGCATAGCTCTGATACCACCTTCTGTCACAGCCCCCGACCCCACCCTGGGAGCGGGAGCCGCGAGCCAGTCAGATGGTATCGGTTTTATAAATTTGGCAATGGAAAGTTTCATCAGGACCGTAGTTAGGAAATATGTTTATCAGAGTTAAACACCAAAATATTTAAAATAGATAAATGGGAAAAACCCAAGTTTTGCTGATAATACATTTATAATAAACAAGTGGGGCAAAACCCGATTTTCATTTGTAATATATTTATAGGGACAAACCCTAACTATTGAAAACATGATCTCCTTTTCATTTAGGTAACTTTTATAGCCACTTTTCTAAACATTCAGTGCTCTCCAGCTGGCTTTTATTGGCTTCACACTAAGTTACCTGAAACACGTGTTTAAAAGATTTTATCAGCAAGAAATACTGGTGAGTGAATCCCAGTTTAATCAAAACAATTTTTATCATTTTACAACATTGAGGGCAACCCGCACTTACATTTGTTTACATATACTTTAATTAACACCCACGGTACTGTCAATCCTGACTTGTGGTCATGCTACTACTCACAGTGTAGTAACAAGTTATGTATCCAAAACCCCAACATACCGACGATAATTGTAGATTTACAAATACTCAATCATTGTGAATTGTAATTTAAAACATTTGAGGTTTTGTAAAAACAGTTTACAAAAAGAGGAATTACTCACAAAAAGGTTTCACAAAAAGAGGATTAACTCACATTGCTATTTTAGATAATTCCTGATGACTTCCTAGTTATAATCTATTAAATTAAACAATGCACACGCGTTAGTATAATAACCCAATTTACATTTGCTATACCCTCCCCGAGACAGAACTCCAACGACTGAGTCAGGCAGAGCCTTAACATACGCTACGGAGCTCTAGATCAATCGGGCAGCGTAACTAATACGTAACCAGGGGTTATAATCCTTACAACGAGGCACAGCTTCACTAATTAGTGGGTATTATGCCCGAGTATTAATTCTATTATAAGGAAATTGAGAGAGAAAGTTTGATTGTGAACGAATTGAAATGAAACCATCGACCTATATATATAGGCTGACATTGGGGCGGGTCGCAACCCGCGACACCTTCGTCTTTATCTCTCGTGGCCTGCGAGGGAGTTATAGGTTAGTTTAGGGTTGCTGAATCATAGCGAGGTCTCGACACGTGTCCTGACACGTGGCTCGTTTGTGTGTCGGGCAAGGAATGGGCCTTGCGCCCCGCGAAGTACTCAGCTAACTGGGTCGCGGCCCGCGAGCAACCCAGGTTTCTTTTTTTATTTGTTATTTATTAATATAAAGGTTATTCGGGTCCGTTTCTCGCATACGGGGTGTGTTTTAGGTCATTTTCGAGGGTTGTTAAAGACCACGGGGCCATGCCAAGTGAACACGGGGGCGTGGTCAGGAGCCTGCAGAAAAGACAAACCTGTAGAAGCTTCTACGCCCACCACGGGGGCGTGCCCAGCTCAGCACGGGGCGTGGTCAATGCAAAGATACGCAGAATCTTGCAAAATCTTGATAGTACAGATACGATGCTGACCACGGGGTCATGCCCACTGGACACGGGGCCGTGTGGGACCCTCTACTGACACTTGCATTTAATGAAGGAAGAGAAAAGGCTGGCCACGGGGGCGTGCCCGCTGGACACGGGGCCATGGCCAGAGCTCTGTGCAGGCTATAAATAGGGGTGCTTGGTTCACATCAAAGGCATCCCTTGGCAAACCACTACTCTCCCACTTTGCCACCACTCCACCACCACTACAACACCAACATCCACCACCATCATCCATCATCCATCTTTAGAGTGTGTAGTAGTCTCGGGATCCAAGATTGATCGTAAGGGTTCTTGCCAATCAAAGGCCATGTTTGGTTAAGCCTCTTTCATCACTTGGTGAAGACAAGTCTTTTATGTATTACTTTTGATTTTTAATCTTTCGACACTTTTTATTTGGTTTTGTATTAATGAATTTAATGACTAGTTTCTTATGTTGAAGGTGAATTTTCTTTATCATTTGTCCGTGATGTCTTGGCTTTACTTTACTTTCTATATAAAGTAAAAGATTGCATCATTCATGTCTCTACGGTCTATATAGAGTCATGTTGTCTACCTGGTCGGGGGTTAAGGGAATGGTTTAGTAAGGTTCTTGCCTTGTTCAGTGTATAGATCCTGCAAGGACCTGGTTCAAGCTTACTAGGAGCTCCTTCAATACCCACTCGTATTGGATGGCGGGGGTGCGAATAGCTTGAACCCCTCATATGTAAACTCCTATTAATACATTAAACCGGCTACTTGGGATTGTATCCCTGCTGACTCAAACCACTTAGCCGAGGGTAACGTCACCTTCAAAAGAGGGGCCTAGCACTTTTCGCATTAATAACTTAATTAATTATCTTTCAATATTCCGACCCTTTGGGATTGTATCCTTGCTAACTCAAACCACTGGGTTGAGGATAACGTTACCTTCAGAAGAGGGGCCTACTACTATAACTAAGATAATCTCTTAAAAAGTCCAAAATTGCGAAAATAATCAAAGGATACATTAAAGGCGAGTCGGATCCAAGTGATTCATCTTGTCTATCTGTTTTTATTTTATTTTTATTTCTGCATTTTTAGTTTCTACTTTCATATTTCAAATCTTTTCTCAAAAGAAAATTAGATTGATTAGACGTTGAGGATAAACCGGTATTAAAAGCTCTTGTGTCCTTGGACGACCTCGGTATTTTACCAACGCTATACTACGCTCACGATGGGTGCACTTGCCCAAGTGTGTGTTTAGTGTTAGTAGAATATCGTGTTTATAAATTTAAAACTTGACTAATGCGTAAAATGGGCTCAAAATATTAATAAAATCATATCACGCTTCGCACACACCAAGTTTTTGGCGCCGTTGCAGGGGACACAAGGATTTTAAGAAAGCTTAAAATCGACGACCTAATCATTTTTCAAAACCTTTTTAAAACTGCGCACACATTTTTACATTTTTAGGAATTTTTGCATTACAATAGTCTGAACACGGGGCCGTGCTCACTGAAGACACCCTCGTGCTGCACAAAAATAACAAAACATTTCAAAACACCCAGATACGGAGTCTGAACATGGGGCCGTTGATGTGTGTAAAATGCAACATATAAATTACATCAAATGAGGAATAAAACTAACCCTTTTTTAGTACTAATGTTGGAAAAAGTGTGCTTTTATCTTCCTTTTGTATTTTCAGGATTAAATGAGCGTAAATGAACAAAAGAAGCAAAAATGCAGCCAAATCTAACATAAATGCAAGAAAAGGAATAAACGTGGCATGCCCGACCCCTCGACAGCATCTTCCCAAGCAAAAAACAAGAGTTCAGAAGGCTGAACACGGCCCCGTGCCCGGCGGACATGGGGGCGTGCTCAGGTGTCTGCAGTAAAGACAAAGTTGTAGAAGCTTCTATTTCCCAACAGGGGGGCATGCCCAGCTCAACATGGACGTGGTCAACGCTAAGATTCGCAGAATCCAAGCAAATCTTGATAGTACAGATACGCTTCTGAACACGGGGTCGTGCCCAGCGGACACGGGGGCGTGTGGAGCTAATACAGACAAACTACAATTAATGAAGAAAGAGAAAGTGGATGGACACGGGGCCGTGCCCGATGGACACGGGGCTGTGTTCGGGCTTCTGTGCAGGCTATAAATAGAGGTGCTTGGTTCACTTCAAAGGCATCCCTTGGCAAACCACCTCTCTCCCACTTCATCCACACTCCACCACCACTACAACCCACATCCACCACCATCATCCATCATCCATCTTAGAGTGTGTGGAGTAGTCTCGGGATCCAAGATTGATAGTAAGAGTTCTTGACAATCAAAGGCCATGTTCGCCTAAGTCTCTTACATCACTTGGTGAAGACAAGCATTTAGTGTAATACTTTTGATTTTTAATCTTTTCGCACTTTTTATTTGGTTTTGTATTAATGACTTTAATAACTAGTTTCTTATGTTGAAGATGAAACTTCCTTATCATTTGTCCGTGGTGTCTTGGCGTTATTTTACTGTCTATATAAAATAAAAGATTTACACCATTCATATCTCTACGATCTATATAGAGATATGTTGGCTACCTGGTTGGGGGTTAAGGGAATGGTTTGGTAAGGTTCTTGCCTTGTTCAGTGTATAGATCCTGCAAGGACCTGGGTCAAGCTTACTAGGACCTCCTTCAATAACCACTGGTATTGGATGGCGGGGGTGCGAATGGCTTGATCCCCTCATATGTAAACTACTATTAATACATTAACCCGGCTATTTGGGATTGTATCCCTGCTGACTCAAACCACTTAGCCGAGGGTAACGTCACCTTCAAAATAGGGGCCTACCACATTACGCATTAATAACTTAATTAATTATCTTTCAATATTCCGAGCCTTTAGGATTGTATCCTTGCTGACTCAAACTACTGGGTTGAGGGTAACGTCACCTTCAAAAGAGGAGCCTACTACTATAACTAAGATAATCTCTTAAAAAGTGCAAAAGTGCGGAAATCATCAAAGGTTACACTAAAGGCGAGTCGGATCCAAGTGATTCATCTTGTCTATCTATTTTATTTTATTTTTATTTTCAGCATTTTTAGTTTTTATTTTTATGTTTAAACCTTTTTCTAAAATTTTGATTTGATTAGACGTTAAGGATAAACCGGTATTAAAAGCTCTTGTGTCCTTAGACGACCTCGGTATCTTACCAACGCTATACTACGCTCATGATGGGTGCACTTGCCCATATGTGTGTTTAGTGTTAGTAGAATATCGTGTTTTATAAATTTAAAACTTGACTAAAAGTGTTAAAAAGGGCTAAAAATGTAATTAAAATTATATAACACACCGCACACATCAAGTTTTTGGCGTCGTTGCCGGGGACACAAGGATTTTAAGAAAGCTTAAAATCGACGGCCTAATCAGTTTTTCAAAATCTTTTAAAATGCGCGCACATTTTCTGCATTTTAGTTAGTTTTTGCATTTACAGTAGACTGAACACGGGGTCGTACTCGCTGAACACGCCCTCGTGCTGCACAAAACCAGTCACTTTTATTAAAACGTCCAGATACAGAACCTGAACACGGGTCGTGCTCACTGAACACGGTGCCGTGTCCAGCGTCTATTTCCGTTTTTATTTTTGTTTTCTGGTCCCGAGACTCTGTTGTGGTCTGCTGAGTGATTCTTATGGATCAATACTCAGGAGACTACAACTACCACTATGAGGAGGATGATTATAGGGAAGACTATTGCACCATTTGTGGTAACCCTCACTCGGTACAATATTATGACCTCTTTGAACCATCCACTTCATATAACTACTATGAGGAGCCCAGGTACGAGCCGTCCACTTCATATACATCCTATGAAGACCCAAGGTATGAACATTCTCCCTCATACTCATATTTTGATGAACCAAGGTATGAGCCTTCATACTCATACTTTGAGGAACCAAGATATGCGCCTCCACCTTTGAAGGGGTATGGTCCCAGATCTCGCGTCAGCATCGACCGCGAGTGACCATTACCCTTATCAAAACCCCCACTAGCTAACAACCTACTTGTGTCCGTGCGGGAACGCGCCGACACAATGGTTGAATCCAATCTGCCCAATGATGGAGGAGGACTTACCTGGAATATGAGAACGATATAGCGATGCGGCCTAGCACCGCATCCAGTGAACACTTCTATCAATACAGAGAAGCTGGATAACAGCAACAGTCACCACAAACGACGATGCGGCCTGGCACCGCATCTCACGTATTTCTTGATCAAAGAGTGAGACGCGGGAACATCATCAGTTACCGCAAACAGCGATGCGGCTTGCATCGCTTCCTGTCTACTCATCAAGTGGGACTGACACCACAGAGCAAGTAGCACCAATGGCAGCCGCCTGTCAGGTCTACGTAAGTGACAGACTGACGTGGCGTCGCCTCCCCGACCGACATGTCTGACACACCTGCAAAGGTGCAGCATGCCGTCAGTCTATCCATCTACCTCCTCCTTCACTCCTCGGCTATAAATACCAACCCCAAAACAGGTTTGAGGTATCTCTTCACAACTCTCTCACTACTACTACTATCATACTTTGCTTCCCAAGCAGACGACTGATTCTCACACCGGAGAGTGGTAACAAGGAGCACCCCCCACCCCATCCTCCTTGTTACGAGTCACGGTTTGTTTCCTTGTGCAGGGGATCAACCGGCAGGCGATCCAGCCAGCGATCCTCGAGAGGAAGGGATTAACCCTTCTTGACGAGACCAGTGTGTTAACCCTGCCAGGTTAACCATTGTTTCATCATTGGCGCCCACCGCTACTCTTAAGCACTTTTTTGTACCATCCCTCTCCCTCTCAAAAGATCATGTCAGATCGCATACATAACACTACCGGGGATAATCTAATCCCCGCCAACCCAGGGAATGCGGGGACCGCTCCCCCAGACCTAAACCCTGGCCACATTGGCACATCAACGCAAAGGGGTCCATCTCTAACGTTCGGACACGACCTATCACAGTACGCATCTGTGATCCCTCCGGACATGGACCCTCACACCTGGTATGACCAGCAGGCAGCCCTGCTGGCCGCAACATATAACCGAGCTTGCGCTGAAGCGCAGATACAAGCCGGGCCTACCCCGGCACCACACACACCTGCGGGTCGTATTTTACAATATGACGGCAGGGCACCCTCACGTCCAGCCTCCAGAAGCAGGCGTGAAGGCCGCGGATCCTCTTACTGCGAGGTCCGCACAATAAATGAGGACGATTCCTCATATGGGTCTCGCACCAGAGGCCCAATACAAAGTCGCCTGGGCCCCCAAGGGGATAACAGGTGGCAATCCACAGTCCAACGCGGTTCCGGCATCCAAAGCCGATTGGGACCGCTACCCCAATATGAAGGTTATGGCCGTACCGACCCGGACGACCATACATATTGCGGGGATTCTCACGACACTAGCAGCAGACCGGGAGGACGCAACTATTCTCCTCCCACTCACCCCCGCAACACATACCTCCGCGCTGCAAAGCGCCCCGAGAACCAACCCTACAGACCCAGGGTCGCGGCTGAAAACTCCAAATTCGCCCGAAGAATCGCACACGCCCATGTCACCACCACAAAATTCCCATTCAACATTGGGAAATACAGCGGTTCGTCCGACCCGGACGATCACATGAATATTTTCATGGGCGCAGGGTGCAACGGCAGGTGGGACGAGCCCACCTGGTGTCATTTTTTCCCCCAGACCCTGACGGGTCTGGCCAGGGCTTGGTTCGATTCTTTGCCAGTAGGGTCACTGGCCTCATTTGAGGAACTACATGCAAAGTTCCTCGCACATTTCAGCCAGGAGCGACGTCACGTACGCGATACGATGGACGTCATGAATATCTATCGATGGGACGACGAATCTCTCGAAGCATTCGTCGTCCGATACAATAAAGAATGCCTGGAGATAGGCGACGTCGCCGACCAAATGGCACGTAACCACTTCATCAAAGCCGTCAGAGATGAACCGATGATTATGACTATCTCCGGCAAAGACGGCCTGCCGAAAAAATGGGAGGATGTCATGACCGCGGTCAAGACATACGCCCATACTCAGCGGTCACTTAAACCGCACCTCACAAAGGCGCCGCCCCAAGCGGGAGGTCAGACCTCCCGCTACGAACCCAAGCGCAACAATAAGTGCAACCGGGACGCAGGAAATCACGGCAGCGATTCCAAACCGTAATTCCCGCGTACCAACCAGTTTGACGCAAGGGCAACAATTAACGCACAAAGGGATAACCGGGCGTCAAAGAAAGAGTCTCGGGACCGCAACTGGACCGAGATCACCAAGTCGCCGAGCGAAGTCCTCCTTACGGACGCGCAGACCCTGCGACCGGCCCAACCAATGAAGTCCAAGAAAAATCAAGATCCCACTCTTTACTGTGAGTATCATAAGGACTCGGGCCACACGACAAATAACTGCATCAGTCTCCAGCTGGAGATTAAGCGAGCCCTAAAGGAGGGGAAGCTGCAACACTTGTTGCCAGGTGGGCACAAAGCCACCAAACGCATCACCCCCCATGGTGAGGGCACCTCCTCCGGGAAGAGGACCATATATGTGGCCTCGACCCATATGATCAACGGAGGCAAAGGAAGGCCGTGCAAGGCGGCGAGGAGACCGGACAATGACTGGAAAGACGAGCAAGTCGTCTTCCCAAAAGTCCGAGGCGGTCCGAGGCGGTCCGCGCGACAGGCGCGCCGTTGTTATCACCGGCCAACTAGCTCATTACTGCACCGAGCGATTATTCATCGACCCGGGCAGTACTTCTGATATCATATATGAGCAATGCTTCAACCAGTTCGATCAGGAAGACAAAGATCGGTTGCAAGCAGTGGATTACCCGTTGGCCGGATTCGTAGGGGAAACTGTCTTTCCCCTTGGCCAAATTACGTTTCCTGTGCGCCTTACCAGCGGGAGGCACACACGAACCGAAGAGGTAAACTTCATGGTTTTACCTCACACTTCCAAATATGACGTGCTCCTTGGGAGAGAATCCCAAGGTGATTTCAACATGATTACGTCCGTACCCCATTCTGCAATCGGTTTTCCAACCGAAACAGGGGTCGCGATAATCTACGCACGTCGCGAAGTTATGACGTCGGACGAACTGCGTCCGACCAAGATAGCAAGGCCAACCCCCAACAACCAACCAGAAAAATGGGTCCTCAACGCAAAATACCCAGAACAAAAGGTCACGTTGGGCCACGCCTTGTCCCCCAACACCAAAGCGCACCTGAAGCAGCTGCTCTTCAGGAACCAAGATATTTTTGCATAGACACCCGCAGACATGACCGGGGTCCCACGCGACATCGCGCAACATTTCTTGAATACCTTACCAGGTATCAAGCCGGTGATCCAAGGCCAACGCCACCTTGGATCTGCAAAGAACCAGGCAATGCGTGAGCAGGTCGAAGAACTGCTCTCCGCAGGCATCCTGCGGGAAGTCAAATACCAGACTTGGTTGTCCAACCCGGTCATGGTAGAAAAACCATCCGGGGGCTGGCGCATGTGTGTCGATTACAAAGACCTCAATAAAGCCTGCCCCAAGGATTGTTACGTACTTCCGGAAATCGACGAAAAGGTCGATAACCTCGCACCATTTCGATGGAAGTGCTTCCTCGATTGTTACAAAGGCTACCACCAGGTACAGATGGCAATCGATGATGAAGATAAAACGGCATTCCGCACCCCTACCGGAAATTACTGCTATACAAAAATGCCGTTTGGGTTGCACAACGCGGGCGCAACCTATCAAAAACTGATGAACGACACTTTCCGCAGGCAAATCAGCAAAAGTGTCGAAATCTACATGGACGACCTGGTCGTCATGAGCATGGAAGAGGATACCATGCTCACTGATATTGAAAGAACATTCCAAACTCTGCGAAGCGTCAATATGAAGCTCAATCCAGGGAAATGCTCGTTTGGAATGGAAGAAGGCAAATTCCTTGGATTCATCGTAACCAAAGATGGATTCAAGGTAAACCCGGAAAAAGTTCAGGCGATCGACCGCATGCCATCGCCTTCAACAATGAAAGAAATGCAACGACTAGCCGGCAGGCTAGCCGCACTAAATAGATTCTTAGCCAACCATGCAGCTAAATCTTATCCTTTCATCAAGACCCTGCGGAACTGTCTAAAGAAAGAACAATTCAAGTGGACCGCAGAGGCTGAAGATGCCTTCCGGGAAATGAAGGAGTGTTTGATACAACTCCCAACCCTAACCGCACCACGCAAAGACGAACCACTTATATTATACCTATCTGCCGCAGACAATGCGGTGGGTGCGGTACTAATAGTGGAGCGGGAGGGAGTTCAAACACCCATCTACTATATCAGCAAGATGCTCAACGACCCAGAAACAAGATATTCAATAATGGAAAAGTTGGTACTAGCACTAGTACACGCATCAAGACGGTTGCGACGCTACTTCGCAAATCACGTCATCACAGTGTTAACCAACTACAGGATTGGCCCGATCCTATCCAAACCTGACATCTCTGGGAGGTTAGAAAAATGGGCAATCGAGCTGGGCGCACTCACGCTAAACTACAAGCCGCGTCCTGCAATCAAAGGCCAAGTCCTAGCAGATTTCGTCGCCGAGGTACCGGCAAATCGCATCCAAGAATGCGAACAAGAACAAAACCCTGCACCACCGCCACCTTCTTCAGAAATATGGGCACTTTTTACCGATGGTGCGTCCAACGAAGAAGGTGCGGGCGCAGGTCTGCGACTCGTCAGCCCCGATGGCCAAGAGCTCACCTATGCAATCCGCCTCGATTTCAAAAGCACAAATAACGAGGCAGAGTATGAGGCTCTGCTGGCAGGGCTACGTCTAGCAGTCAAACTCGGCGTACAACATTTGGAAGCACACGTCGACTCCTTGTTAGTTGCAGGTCAGGTGCACGGTGACTGTACCACAAAAGGGGATATCATGATCCTATACCTCGAGCAAGCCTTGCAACTAAAATCAAAATTCACTTCCTTCAATATCCGTCATATCAACAGAAGTGAAAACAAATCCGCGGACGCACTGTCAAAACTCGCGTCCACCAGCTTCCAACACTTGGCAAAGGAGATACGCTGCAGTGAAATTCTGCAGAATCCCTCAGTCCCCCTGCGCCAAGTGAACGTCATCCAGTATGGTACAACATCCTGGATGACACCAATCATTGCATACTTACAATCAGGTGTGACTCCCGAAAGCAAGTCTGAGGCACGTAAGTTGTAATACAAAGCGTGCCATTATCAAATGGGAGACGGTATCCTATACCGCAAGTCATACCTGGGTCCACTCCTACGCTGCGTCGACCCCCAAGATGCCACATACCTCATCAGAGACATACACGAGGGAATGTGGGGCATACACGCAGGACCACGCATGGTAGTGGCCAAAATCATGAATGCTGGGTATTACTGGCCCGGCATGCACCTGGATGCCGTCAAAGAATTACGCAAATGTATTAATTGCCAACGGCATGCCCCCAAGACCTTGCGCCCCAAGAACAACTTGATCCCGGTCACTACCGCATGGCCCTTTCAGAAATGGGCAATCGACGTGGTCGGACCATTCCCAAACGCACCAGGTGCAGTCAAATTTATCATAGTAGCCGTCGATTATTTCACAAAATGGGTAGAGGCAAAACCACTTGCCTCTACCACTGCTATGATAACAAGGAAATTCATTTGGGAACACATCATCTGCCGTTTCGGTCTACCAATGTGCATCGTTACCGATAACGGCACCAACTTTGCTGCTGACGAATTTCAAAAATGGCTAGAGGAACTACATATTGAACATATATTCTCCTCCGTGGCACACCCACAAGGGAATGGCCAAGTTGAGAGTATCAACAAAAGTCTAGTCAAAGGCATCAAAGCAAGGTTGGGAACAGCCAGGCGTGGCTGGGTCGATGAACTCCCAAGCATCTTATGGGCTCACTGAACAAGCCCAAAAACAAGCAACGGGGAGACACCCTTTCAGCCTGGTCTATGGCACAGAAGCGGTAATCCCCGCGGAAGTAGGGCTTCCTTCACCTCGAATGTTGGCTATCAACAGAATAGCCAACAATGAAGCACGCAGACTTGACTTAGACCTCCTAGAAGAAAGGCGCGAAAACGCTGCCATCAATGAGGCCAAGTACAAAACCAAGCTTGAAAAATACTACAATTCACGCGTGCGGGTTTGTACATTTAACCCGGGAGACTACGTCCTATGCGATAACGAAGCATCTAACGCTGAGCGCCCAGGAAAACTCGCCCCCAAGTGGGAAGGACCCTACCTCATCAAAGAGGTCTTGGGCAAAGGCGCGTATAAATTACAAACGTTAGAAGGCGAAACTATCGCACGCACATGGAATGCACAACAGCTTAGACGCTGCTACATGTAAGCCATGTTTTTTACATTTTCATGTAACCTATCGGGCCGCAGGCCATTTGCAAATAAATAAACGAGCAATTCAATGCAATATTGTTTGTTACTGCTATTACAAATGTGTGTTCCACTTTGCGGTATCCGCAAAAACAGATTGGCAAAATCTTCATTCGCGATACCCACACAAAGTGCTAACCACACACAAATATTGTAATAAGCCAGCAAAGTCAAAACATTAAGTGTCTATCCGGCCAAATACACAAGTTTTTACAAAACTTACGCAATTCCTAAACCCTAACAGGGCAAACGATGGAATTGACTCATACTCGTACAACAAAGGTATCGAGTATACTCAACCCCATTCACAATGGGTAGAGTTCCGGACACACAAGTTTTTACAAAACTTACACAATTCCTAAAACCTAACAAGGCAAGCAATGGAATTGACGCATACTCATATGACAACGGTATAGAGTATACTCAACCCCATTCACAAATGGGTTGAGTCCCGCATACACACGTTCAAACATGCAAGAAGTAAAAACACTTGTACAAATTGAGCAACAAACTTTATATTCAAAAAATTCAGGCACCCACGTGGTGCATAATGGATTTACATAAAGTTCCAACATATACAAAGAGGAAAAAAAGGGCACGTAGGCCAACCTACGTCCTATTTTGTACCACTGGTACCCGCGCCATCTTGGCCGCCACCAACAGTATTTTCCTCTTCCGCGTCAGCATATAGCATCCGCATCCGGTCTACATAATCCGCGGCCTCTAAGCATTCATCAAGCTTCTCCACACAAGGGAGAGACGTGTCATAAAAGGATGCAACGGCCGCCTCAAGAAGCGCTTCGGTGTCCACGTCACGAAACCCGGACCGTTCTTCAGTATAGCCGCCTTTAGACATGACGTTTATATGGCCGATACAGAGGCTGTAACCAGCTTTAAAACCAGCATCACGAGCACGCTGCTTGATCAAGTCTATGCCAGTTGCGGTCTTAGGCGCATCCATGATAGCTTGAACAATCTGCAACAAAAGAACGATAAGATTTACATGCTAATCCGAGTAAATACAAAGGCACGGGATACTTACATGTGCAATACCGTGACTCCGCATCCACTCACGGTCAGCCTCAAGCTGGTTAAATGAAGAGGTCAGGGCATCTCTGGCCTCGACAGCCTCATTCGCCCGCTCTTCCGCTACAGTCACGCGGGCAGTAATATCTGCGAGCTTAGCCTCGCGAGTCTGAACCTCAGCCTTTCAATAGCAAGAAGCAGTTTGCACAAAATTAGTAAACATTCTCGAAAGGCAAAAGGAAGAATAAAACAGGAAAAGCAAACCATACCTGGAGGCTCACAACGGTTTGGTTTAAGCGAGTACGGTCAGCATTCGCTTCATCAAGGGCATTGGCAAAACGGGCCCCCGCCTTCTTGGCCTCTTCAAGAGCCTTAGCGGTCCGGGCCTCATCCTCCTTAGCCCTGCCTGCAGCTGCCTCGGCCGCAGCCTTCTCCTTGGCCAACGCAGCATTTGCGGCCTTCAGATTGGCCAACTCCTGGTGAGCACGAAACAGATTTTCATTCTGTTTAGCCCAAGATTCTTTCCATGACTTACGCTCACTAGAAAGAGTTTCTTTCCAACTCTTGCGCTCCTCAGAAAGTAACTTGGCAAGAGTACGAACCTGTTTGAGCTCAGCAGTCGCAGCCCACTCCTCAGTCTGCTTCTGCTTTTCAAAAGCAGCCTTATCTTTTTCCAGCTGCTCCGCACCTGCGCGAGCAGCTCTAACCAACTTCTCCGCCTCAGCCCGCATCCGTGCAGCTTCTTCCTCCCTCCGACTCAACAACTTATAGTCCTCCATAATGGCGTTCGCCACTATGGAACTTCCCACCAGCATGGTGGAAAGTTGGTTGATGCGAAGTTCAGGGGATGCGGCACGAGCGCGATCAACTTCAAACGGGGTGCCTAGGCCACCCAAAATTTCCCTGCAAGCGGAAGGATCGTTGGAAATATCATCCCCCTGCATAACAGTCCAGGGGGGTCGGTGATAACTTGTACTTCGATCCTGGGTGTAGGTGCGGTAATAATACTCCAATTCAGACTCCCCAGGCTGAATCGGAGGCCCGTCATAACCCGCACCACCAGAAGATGAGCCAGTAACCTTCTCACCAGCAGGAGACTTTTGCGGCTCAGCACCAGATTTTTGCTTCCCAGCATCAGAAAACCGTAGATCCAAATTATCAGCGTCATTTGGAGAAATCAAGTTGTTAGAAGAATCAACGGTATCAAAAATCTGGGATGCAACCTTCTCCACTGTTTTCTCCGCCTGCACGGTCGGATCAGGCACCACCTTGATAAACGGTGCCGCAGCATCCTTCGGTACACCCGCATCCGCAGCCGTGGTATGCGGGGGAGACGAAGGAGCGTCAAAAATAGAAAAGCCTGCATCTTGCGGTTCTGCAATACAAAGAAAGCACCAACTATCAGAAAACAAGTTGTGCATACAAAAAAAAAACTTGCAAAAGTTACACACTTACCAGCAGTGACCGCAGGTTTCTTTTGTGTCGGACCAGTCCTTTTGGACTGTAGCTTCCGACGTTTCATTTCACCGGCACCAGCAGCTGTTTGCTCCGGTTTCCTCTTCTCACCAGCAACGGTGGAACCCGCAGCAGTCCCACTTACAGCCGCACCACCACCTGGAACACCCAAACCCTCAAGGGTGTCAGATACTACCACGTAATCGGTATATCTGCGGTAACAAGAACGATAGGTACCTGCGGCTTGGGACACCAACGGAGGGGCGGCAGAACCCTCAGTTTTCTCCTTACCGCGACCCCGCACGGGTTTCTTCACCTGTTTCCTCTCCACATGCTTCTTAGGGACGGTTTTAACTTCAAACTTCCCTAAGTCCCCAAGGATACCTGCATTTGAAGAATCAGGCAAGCACATTACAAAGGGGAACTTTACGCAAAAAAGGAAATCTTAGAAGATACCTTCGCCTTCCGGCACGGGTGCATTCAATATCTCACGCGTGGGAACGCCGAAATTGCCAATAATCTCCAAATTAAACCTTCCTGTACCCCACACGGAATCAGCTCAACTTTGCCCTCAAAATCGGGCTCAAACATCCTCCACAGGCCCACCGCATCCTCTGATAAAACACAAACATTATTAAGAAGATAAAGAAGCAAGGAAAACAATCAAAAGTAACAGGCTTACCACCACTCTTTTCCCGCAGAACGGGCCTTGCCCTCCTATCCGGCCTACTGAGCATCATTCGCAACACCCACAGCTGATTGTTGTCTAATTTCTTGAGTTCAATAGGCCGCAGCCTAGAGAACCAACCCACAGTCTGTGCGGTGGCAACAGGAATATCCTCACCGGTAACACCCACATTTACGTTCCGAAAAGTCATATGGGCGTAGACAGCACAGGCTTTAACGTAAAAAAAATTTCTCTTCCACTGGGTCACACCCTTGGGAGGTGTCATCAACTTCAAACTCCCATGTCGTTGATTAAAAGAAAAAAATCCGGTGTTCACCGTCAACTGGTAAAACCGCCGGAAATTCTCAACGGTAACGTCCAAACCATGGGCACGAAAAGTGTACTCAAAGTTCCTAATCCGGAACATCCCAAATGGACTCAGTTGGGAAATGTGGAGATGATAGTATTCTAACACCTCGGCAACAAACACCGTCACCGGCAATCGGAGGTTGCCATCGTTAAGAAAATCAGCCCACAGGGTGATATAGCCGGCCGGAGCATCGGCACCAGTGTCACCCTCTTATGGGTAGGTGGCATCCCACTCCACTGCCATCTGTGTAGAGGTCATCAGAGTCTTAAAACCACCCTTCGACCACTTCAATACCGGTAACCCACCACCGGGAGCACCACCATCATCGTCTTCATCTTCATCAGCCGCTGCCACCGGCTGTTCAGGGTTTTCACCCTCCACATTATGTGGATTTGATGGTTCAGCCATCAGAGATATAGACGAAAAGGAAACGAGTGCTAAGAACTCAAACCACCTCACCGGAATTTCAGAAAACCTTATCGGAGAAGACAGAGGAATTTTTTCTCCCTCACCGGAATTTTTGAAATTTTGAACAAGTGAGGGGAAACCACGAACGGTTTCCCCTTATATACTGATCGCAATTAATGCACCATGGAAACTGAATCATCACGTTCAAAAAGAGCGAATTATGCAGCACCACGTGTCAAGCGACGCTTCCGCTGACGGTTACCATGCGCGCGTGGCCGCCCACACGCCTGACATAGGAGACGTTTACACTCCTGCTACAGTGCATTTAATGACCTCGGGCAGTGCAAATGTCCTTTCATTTCAGCACATGCCCAAAAATCTCACCAACTTACACGTGCGCTCAGCCACGTATACAACAAAAAGCGACAACATTATCCAAACACAAGCAGCATGCGGTTTCTCTGGTATACCGCACCATAACCATACCGCATGTCGTTTTTTTTACATACCCCATAAAATAGCCAAAAAAATATATCTTTCCATGGTTAAGGGGGTATAAACATGTCCGCACATACCCACGAGCACACGTGGAATATGCGGAGATGACACACACGAGCTCGTACAGGTGTGTCAGATACTCAGAACCAGCGTTGTTCTTTGGACTGAACCGCATCTCAGAAACAGGTAAACCGCATTGCCTTCATTCTCTTCAAGCTTCAAATCCCTCATGTCCGGTTCACAACCACAGAGGGTGCATAAACAACTTCTTCAATAAGAAGAAAGAGGGGAATGTACGTGCACGCACATCAGCAACCCTGACTCCTGATCCTTCAAGAGCCACATCCGAGCAACACACTCGTTCCAAGCGAGTATTGGGTGACGAAACCGCAGACACTCATGAGTCGCTGCGGACACACCCATAGCTCCGCAAATGGTTGCTACGGAAGAGCCACAACTAAGTCATCACATAGATGAACGAAGCTACTTCAAGGAAAACTCCTCGGTATTGGAGCGTGAAAGAAAGTGGCTAAGGAAGAGATGCGGACGAGATCCCCAATGCTTATACGAGATCTCGTCGAACAAAAAGCGGCCGAACAGCGATAACAAGTCTGCTTATGACTTTGTTACCCTACTTGTAAGACGGATAGAGTAAACAATGGTGGGCATTACCATGCCTATGACCATGTTTATATGACCATTATCCAAATTCACATTGTTCGACCAAACATGGCCAACAATGACGCAAGTATCCAACATTGTTCACCCAACCGTGGCCAACAATGTCAAGCAACGAGGTAACCGCAAAGGACGTACGGTTACTAGAGAGCTAATTGGAAGAACATGAACATCCCACAAAAGGGATCATCATTAGATGTTCAATTATTGCAGAAGAACACTCTCTTCTTCATTCACCACCTCAAAGGTTGGTTCGAAGTTTGTGCACATCTTCAACCACCATCTCAGAGATTGGTTCGAAGTTTGTGCACACCCCCACCAAGGTCTCAAGGTTGGTTCGACACACCAACAGGTGGCACCCAACCCAAGGCTGAGAATTTCGCATCAGACGAAACATTCTCACCGGTACGGAAGAGGCATCAAATGACCCTTCCAGATCTCCAGCTTGATTTACAAAGAGCAAAGACCATCTACATGGCCTAGGATCTTCTCCAGACTCCAAACTACCTTCGAGACACCATAGTCCAGTACTCCTCCCACATGCAACTTGCATATGGCAGCAACACTAGACTGGGGGGACTTGAAGGGGTATGGTCCCAGATCTCGCGTCAGCATCAACCGCGAGTGACCATTACCCTTATCAAAACCCCCACTAGCTAACAACCTACCTGTGTCCGTGCGGGAACGCGCCGACACAATGGTTGAATCCAATCTGCCCAATGATGGTGGAGGACTTACCTGGAATATGAGAACGATATAGCGATGCGGCTGGCACCGCATCTGGTGTATGAAAACGGAAGTATTCACAGCGATGTGGCGTAGCACCGCATCCAGTGAACACTTCTATCAATACAGAGAAGCTGGATAACAGCAACAGTCACCACAGACGACGATGCGGCCTGGCACCGCATCTCGCGTATTTCTTGATCAAAGAGTGAGACGCGGGAACATCTACAGTTACCGCAAATTCAAGAAGAGTCTAATTTTAAAGAAATTAATCTCTTGTCACCTTCTTTCGAAAATCATTGTTTAGTACCCACTCATGCAAAGTTTTTAAAAGAGTTAAACACTAACACTAAAATTGACGAAACGGTAAGCATTTAGTTAACAAATGATCAAACTACGCTAATAAAAGAAGACCCATTTGAAATTAACATTACACCGGTTCCATGTTTTTTTTTTTCAAAACTCCTTTATTAGTAATATTACAATTGATAAATATCTTTGTGTTAATATAATGCCAAACTACATTTTCGAAAAATTAAGTATTGGTGATTTTTCTCCACTTCAAATACCCATTTTTCTATCTAATCGGAAAACAATAAAATCAATAGGGGTAGTCGAGGATGTCTTGGTCCAAAGCAATCAAATGGTAATCCCAACCGACTTTGTCATCCTTGATGACGCTCCATTAGTGTTGGGAAGACCTTTTGTAAAGACCCATGAAGCCTTGAAAAATCAGAAGTACAACAATCTATCTATTCAATTAGGGGCATTTAAAAAAAGTGTCGATCTTGAGCGTTCAATGAAATATCTATTCGGCAATAATGACCCCCTAATTGAAGATGAAGATGAACCACTCGATACAAGAGAAGAAATCGACCACTTTGTTGAAGAAGAGGTCACCATAGACCAAACCTTTGTGGTTCTTGATCAAAATGAGCAACCAAATAAGGAGTCTCCTAAAGACCCACCTGTTGAGCTCAAATAACTTCCAAAGGTTTGGAATATGCTTTTCTTGACAAAGATGGTAAATTACCTGTAATTATTTCATCAAAATTAACTAGTTTTGAAAAAGAAAAGTTAATCACTCTTTTAAAAAAACACAAAAACGTGATCGCTTGGAAGCTTGTAGATATTAAAGGAATAAGTCCTTCCATGTGCACGCACAAAATTTTAATGAATGATGACTATATACCAGTAATACAACCACAACGTAGAGTAAATCCAAACGTCCAAGAAGTGGTTAAAAACGAAGTTATCAAATTACTTGACGCCGGACTCATTTACCCAATCTCCGACAGTCCTTGGGTAAGTCCCGTTCAAGTAGTTCCTAAGAAAGGAAGTATGACGGTAGTAACAAATGAGAAAAATGAATTAATACCAACAAGAACCGTCACAGGATGGAGAGTATGTATAGATTATCGTCGATTAAATGAGGCAACAAGGAAAGATCACTTTCCTTTACCTTTCATTGATCAAATGTAAGAAAGATTATCCGGTCACAAATTTTATTGTTTTTTAGATGGTTTTTCAGGTTACTTTCAAATACCGACAGCACCAGAAGACCAAGAAAAGACAACATTCACATGTCCCTACGGAACTTTTGCTTATCGACGCATGCCTTTTGGTCTATACAATGCCCCCGCAACCTTCCAATGTTGCATGGTGGCCATCTTCCATGATATGATAGAAAAGACAATGGAAGTCTTCATGGACGACTTTTCTATCTTTGGGGATTCATACGACCAATGCCTCGATAACCTTGAACGAATGTTATCCCGATGTGAGGAAACTAACCTCGCCCTTAACTGGGAAAAATGCCATTTCATGGTAATGGAGGGAATAGTACTCGGACACAAAATCTCAAGTGAAGGAATGGAGGTTGATCGAGCAAAAATAGACACTATTTCTCGATTACCACCCCATCATCCGTTAGAGCTATCAGAAGTTTCCTAGGGCATGCCAAATTTTATAGATGATTTATCAAAGACTTTTCTAAAATCTGTAGACCTCTAACAAAATTACTTGAAAAAGATGTCCCTTTTCATCTTTGACAAGGATTGCAATCAAGCATTTCTAACACTAAAAGAAATGCTAGTTAATGCACCTATCATGATAGCGCCTGATTGGAAACTACCTTTTGAAATCATGTGTGATGCAAGTGACTTTGCAGTTGGAGCCGTCTTGGGACAAAGAAAAGATAAGCATTTTCACCCAATATATTACGCTAGTAAAACACTTAATGATGCACAAGAAAATTACACAACAATAGAAAAAGAATTACTAGCTGTAGTATTTGCTTTTGATAAATTTCGTTCTTATCTTGTTCTTTCTAAAACGATAGTTTATACAGGTCATGCAGCCATTCGATATCTCTTTAAGAAACGGGATGCTAAACCGCGTTTAATTCGGTGGATTCTACTCCTCCAAGAATTTGACATTGAAATTAAAGACAAAAGAGGAGCAGAAAACACCGTTGCAGATCATCTTTCCCGCTTGGAAGATCCAGCTTTGGAGGCAACTAGGGATGAGCAAATAAATGAAAAATTCCCAACGAAGTCCCTAGAAATGGTGGAATACCGAGAAGAGCCATGGTACGCCGACTATGCTAACTACTTAGCTAGCGGTATAGTCGCAAAAGGATGGCCACATCATCAAAGAAAAAAATTATTTGCTGATGTAAAGCATTATTTTTGGGAAGATCCTTATCTTTTCAAAATGTGTGCTGACCAACTTATCCGTCGATGTGTACATGGTAGTGAAGCAAGACGAATTCTCCACCATTGTCATGAAGGTCCATACGGAGGACATCATGGTGTCGCTAGTACCGCACGAAAGGTATTTGATTCGGGATTTTATTGGCCAACCATTTACAAAGACGTCCAAAGTCTTATCAAGACATGTGACGCTTGCCAAAGATCAGGTAATATTTCTTCCAAAAACGAAATGCCACAAAATGGCATTCTTGTTTGTGAAATTTTTTATGTGTGGGGACTCGACTTTATGGGAGCTTTCCCACCGTCAAAAGGAAACAAATATATACTTGTGGCAGTGGATTACTTGTCTAAATGGGCCGAGGCCGAAGCACTTCCAACAAATGATGGAAGAGTTGTGGTAAGATTCCTGAAACGATTATTCTCTTGTTTTGGAACTCCAAAAGCATTATTAAGTGATAGAGGTACCCATTTTTGTAATCATCAACTTGAAAAAATTTTAACAAGCTATGGGGTCTATCACAGGGTCTCAACGGAATATCACCCTCAAACAAACGGACAAGCCGAAGTGACTAATCGAGGTTTAAAAAGAATACTTGAAAAAACCGTAGGGTTAAATAAAAAAGAATGGGCCGATAAATTAGACGATGCTTTATGGGCTTTTCGAACAGCGTATAAAACAACAATAGGTACAACCCCATATAAGCTTGTCTATGGAAAAAGTTGTCATTTGCCGTTAGAAATAGCACACAAAGCCTACTAGGCAATTAAAAACGTAAACTTAGACTTAGAAATTGCCGGTAAAAATCGATTTTGTCAATCCGATATTTCAAGGTTTTTCCTCTACGCACCACTTGTTTCACAATATTGTTGTCATAGTTTATTTTATGTTGTAACTTGTGCATAATATCTGAATGATTAAAGTATTGTTACGGTTGGGTGTTACATGATATTTGTGTAGTGTTTAGGCACAACATAACATCACACTTGATTCACGAAAAACCCAAAAGGTTTGGAATATGCTTTTCTCGACCAAAATGGTAAGCTACCTGTAATTATTTCTTCAAAATTAACTACTTTAGAAAAAGAAAAATTAATTACACTTTTGAAAAAACACAAAAACGCGATCGTATGGAAGCTTGTAGATATTAAAGGAATAAGCCATTCCATGTGCACACACAAAATTTTAATGAATGATGACTATAAGTCGGTAATACAACCACAACGTAGAGTAAATCCAAACGTTCAAGAATTGGTTAAAAATGAAGTCACCAAACTACTTGACTCCGGACTCATCTACCCAATTTCCGATAGTCCTTGGGTGAGTCCCGTCCAAGTAGTTCCCAAGAAAGGAGGTATGACGGTGGTCACTAATGAAAAAAATGAATTAATACCAACAAAAACCATCACCGGATGGAGATTTTGTATAGATTATCATCGATTAAATGAGGCAACAAGGAAAGACCATTTTCCCTTACCTTTTATTGATCAAATGTTAGAAAGATTATCCGGTCAAGATTTTATTGTTTTTTAGTTGGTTTTTCGGGTTACTTTCAAATACCGATAGCTCCCGAAGACCAAGAAAAAACAACATTCACATGTCCCTACAGAACTTTTGCTTATCGACGCATGCCTTTTGGTCTATGTAATGCCCCCGCAACTTTCCAACGTTGCATGTTGGCCATCTTCCATGACATGATAGAAAAGACTATGGAAGTCTTCATGGACGACTTTTCTATCTTTGGAGATTCATACGACCAATGCCTCGATAACCTTGAACGAATGCTATCCCGATGTGAGGAAACTAACCTCGCCCTTAACTGGGAAAAATGTCATTTCATGGTAACTGAGGGAATAGTACTCGGTCATAAAATCTCAAGTGAAGGAATGGAGGTTGATCGGACTAAAATAGACACCATATCCTAACTACCACCCCCATCCTCCGTTAGAGCTATCAGAAGTTTCCTAGGGCATGCCGGATTTTATAGACGTTTTATCAAAGACTTTTCTAAAATTTCAAGACCTTTAACAAAATTACTTAAAAAGATGCTCCGTTCATCTTTGATAGGCATTCTGACACTAAAAGAAATCCTAGTCAATGCACCAATCATGATAGCGCCTGCTTGGAAATTACCTTTCGAAATCATGTGCGATGCAAGTGACTTTGCAGTTGGAGCTGTCTTGGGACAACGAAAAGATAAGCATTTTCACCCAATATACTACACTAGTAAAACACTTAACGATGCACAAGAAAATTACACAACAATTGAAAAAGAATTACTAGCTGTAGTATTTGCTTTTGATAAATTTCATTCTTATCTTGTTCTTTCTAAAATGATAGTTTATACAGACCATTCAGCCATTCGTTATCTCATTAAAAAACAGGACGCCAAACCACGTTTAATCAGATGGATTCTACTCCTCCAAGAATTTGACATTGAAATAAAAGATAAAAGAGGAGCAGAAAACACCGCTACAGATCATCTATCCCGCTTGGAAGATCCAGCTTTGGAAGCAACTAGGGACGAGCTCATCAATGAAAAATTCCCAACGGAATCCTTATAAATGGTGGAATACAGAGAAGAACCATGGTACGCCGACTACGCCAATTACCTAGCTAGCGGAATAGTCGCAAAAGGATGGTCACATCATCAAAGAAAAAAATTCTTTGTCGATGTAAAGCATTATTTTTGGGAAGATCCTTATCTTTTCAAAATGTGTGCCGACCAACTTATCCGACGATGCGTACATGGTAGTGAAGCAAGAAAAATTCTCCGCCATTGTCATGAAGGTCCATACAGAGGACATCATGGAGCCGCTAGTACCGCACGAAAGGTATTTGATTCAGGATTTTATTGGCCAACCATTTATAAAGACTCCCAAAGTCTTATCAAGACATGTGATGCATGCCAACGATCAGGTAATATTTCTTCCAAAATGCGTAAAATGGGCTCAAAATATTAATAAAATCATATCACGCTTCGCACTCACCACTACCCACCACATCGCCGCCTGCTGTGGTGGTGGTTCTATCTTTATTCCGACGTCGTGGCTCTACCGCCACCGCCGGCTCTCATCTCATCCGTAGGACATCGGTGTGCGGTAAAGGAATAGATGGATTTAAAGGGTATTTTTGTGGGTTAGATGTGTAATAAGGGGAAAGGGGTGTGCGGGGAAGATAATAACCAGAGAATGAGGAGTTTAAGCTTCGCTTGTCGGACAGGTAAGGGCACCGGTGTATTGGTCAGAACTCCGGCTCCGATCCCCAGAGATTTGAGGGGGGGCAGAGGAGTGTGCGGCTGGTATTATAGGTTTAGGGTTTTTTTATTTTTGATTAGAAAATAAGGGGGTGGGGTTTATAATGGTATATATATATAGGGTAGGGTTTCTACAGTGTGTAGGTATGAACCCGTTAGATGTCGTGATTTGTTTACGAACTCCCCGATTAATGTTAACGACTTATTGTAACGGAAAAATATATTTATATATGTTAACTTAAGTATGTTGGCCCCGGGTTATAAGTTTAAATTGTGTGTTTCTCTCGTCGTGGTTTATTGTTATTTACTAATTAAATTTATTGGTAATAATAAATACGATAATTACTAAAATGCCCTTCTCTCGACAATGGGGGTACAGGTTGTCACATTCTTTCCATGTTACAGGAATTTCGTCCTCGAAATTTAAGCTAAGACATACGATTCGTTCGATTTATAGATTTTTCGATAATCTATTATAAAGATTCACGTAGTCTATACTCACTTCACATAGCATAGAATTTCTCGTAGTTAATTATCCATTTGTAATACGATTCCGTGAGTGTTTGTGAAATTTTAGGACCCTTGGTTTACCTGAACTTAAACGAAATGCCCAAGAGAATGTCTAAGATGACGAGGTTTGTGTCTATCCTATGAAGGCCGGGTATCACATCATCCTGTAGTTGAAAGAATTTTCGTCCCGAAAATTGATCTAAAACGATGGCTTGAAGTTTGTTCTTAAACGACAGGGGATACGTGCGCATCATCTGGTCTACTCATTCTCGAGTAAACCCCCGGGCCACAATGTGAGTTCCAACGAACTCGATCTATAGGTAACTTACAATGCTTGGGGGTTATGATCTCACCCGGTTCTTCAACGAAGTGATAAAGTTGAGTTTATCAACTATCAAAATTAAACCAATATGTTTAAAAGTATTCCTCCAGGAACATTAGTTTGAAAAGTATTCCTCCCCAATCCAGGGATAGTAGTATTCCAATCTAGGAATATAAAGCAGTCCCAATCCAGGGATAGTAGTATTCCAATCCAGGAATATAAAGCATTCCCAATCCAGGGATAGTAGTATTCCAATCTAGGAATATAAAGCAGTCCCAATCCAGGGATAATATAAAGCAGTCCTAATCCAGGGATAATATAAAGCAGTCCCAATCCAGGGATAGTGGTGTTCCAATCCAGGAATATAAAGTAGTCCCAATCCAGGGATAATATAAAGCAGTCCCAATCCAGGGATAGTAGTATTCCAATCCAGGAATATAAAGCAGTCCCAATTCAGGGATAATATAAACCAGTCCCAATCCAGGGATAGTAGTATTCCAATCCAGGAATATAAAGCAGTCCCAATCCAGGTATAATATAAAGCAGTCCCAATCCAGGGATAACAGTGGTTCCCAATACCCGAGAATGTGTACTATTCTAAGAACGCGCGTGTAGCCCCAAGCTAGGGGTATCGTACATATTGTCCCAAACCAGGGACGCATACCCTTAGTAAAGGTTGTTAGCTCACTTTAGGGTGCGCGTTTGTATCAAAAGTTTTATGTGATGATGCGAACTGGTATATTATGTAAACAATCACCCAAACATTCTTAATAATGTTCGCACGTCCTGAGTGACCAGTACCAGGACACGGTTGTTTCACATGAGATTGAGTTATATCAATACTCTAAACGAGGTAGGTGTGGTTCCCAGCCGTTTTCACAATCAGTGACACATGTTGCATCATGTATTCAAGAGTTTGGACAGTATGTTTGCTGACCATTCATTCATGGGTGCTAAGTAGTGCTCATGCACGATCGTGAGCCGAAAGATTTGTGCATGGCTTGCCACAATCAGACGTGAAACACAAGTCATATTTAGAGACAATGAGAGTCGGTGCCCTACGCCTAATAGCTACTTCCTTCAAGTAGATGTTTTGCAAGATTTGAAAACTTGTCGGTTTCCTTGACAACTCAACTGATGCCATCTTTGAGTTTGAGTTACTTGCCCATGCCCCGCATGGACTTGGCGAATAGGTTTTCCTCTTACCCGAGCATTGAGGCTACCGTTCCCAATTCTAGATCGTGAGTAGTGTAGTTTCCTCGCAATCTTGCGTTGTCGAGTTACGTAGGAAATGATTATCCTCACGTCGCTTCAGCTAGTGATTCGAGTACTCGAATGGGCGCACTGCTGCAAGCAATAATTTTATCAATGCCTTGGATAGGATAGGGTAAGAGCGTCTCATAGCTTATCTTTCAATTGCTGGAATTGCGAATTCCTTCTAATGTTAGGTGATTTGCCTTCGAGTTTAAGCCGTGAGGGATTGTGTTTACGATCGAGAAAAACAAGCTTTGAGACGTCAAAAGTCGCGCGTTGAAAACTTAGCGTAACGCGGTTTGTGTTGTAGAAGCTTCAGGGTAAGGCGTAGGAGCAGCTCGGATTCCTACCGATCCATGCTTCCTAAGTGAGCTTATGATTTCTCAAATCGGTAAGTAATCAAATTCGAATGGACGTTTAGGTTGTGTGGATGAGTTCGAAGTAGCGCTTGTGTCGTTGAAGGGTTTAAATGTGAAAATACGAAAACAGGTTTCCGAAAAAGTATGATTGAAGTAACACGTTGCCAAATTTCAGGGGCTTAAAAGTTTATGGACTAAAAGTCGAGCTTGCGGGATTCAATAAACTGGAGGGAAATCTAGTTAGGGTTTCCATACAAAGAAACGAGGATGTCGTGATAAAGGAACATTAAAAACGAGGATATCGCCTTAAAACATTAAATGCAGGTTTGTACGAGGGCTAGCGAAGGGATTCACATAACCAGAAAAGTCATCAAGGAATAACGGTTCCTCCAATGAAGGATAAGGTAAACGTCTAGATCATCGTGCTTGTCTGTAGGTTGACTGGTTCGTGTCTTCGTCCCTCTATATTCTCCGAATCCGTTGATTTATAAGAAAGATATCGATTTGCTGGGTTGAAGTATGCGGAGGCATAAGGATAAGCTTGAATAAAAATTAACTATGTAACGAGGAATTAGGAGAAATAGCTTCGTGATCGGTGGGAATGTGATGCGATTGGTGACACTGCCATGAGAAGTATACATCGCATGTGCTTCTCGTATTCGAGGCATGCAAACAGGAATAGAGTAGTGTAGACCTACTAGATCGCTTCAAGGATCCAGGTGATCAGTTGGATGAGGGAACAAACCTCACCACTTAAGCTGGGAAAAAAATTCATGAATGAAAAGGATGTGTATGACGTCGTCGTTCCTTCTAATATCACACGATATAGAAATGGCTCTCCTTCATCGATTCACTCTCGAGACTTCATTTGATGATACGTAGCAGGCTCCTAAACATTCTTTGCATTGGTTCGTCCTTGTCCAATGTTGAGATCAGGAAAAGATGTGGACGATGGTTAAGAACAACTGATATTTCATACTTAGTGTGTTGTGATGTCGATTCAAGGTTAGGAGGATTCGTGCGTTCCTAAAATATATCGGGTTTGCAGTTTTTGTGTACGTATAAATTACGGTGTTAGATACTAATTATACATATGTATACACCTTTATACATATATCATATACAAGTAATGGTCGAATGGTACAATTACCAAGTGAGCAGCTAAGTCTGACGAACCTTGCAAGTTTGGAGTGTGATGCTGTGGTTTCTTTTTGAAGAACGGTTATAGACGGGTTTCCATATAAAAATATTTTATTTCTCAAACCAAAATATTTTATATTTTAAACCTAATTCACTATAACCAGTGGCTCTGATACCAATCTATCACACCCTCAATTTCCACATACGGAGTATTACCGCGAGGCGTGCGACTGCCCAGGATCCAGCCACTAATTATTTCGAACCGATTAGTTATTATTACAAATAATAGTATAATTAGTGACCTAATTTAACATTTTCAAAAGAGTTAATTACATAGTTAGTCAATATGGTTTACTGAAAGTAACAAGGTCAGGTACTAATAGTTTAAAATCACATTCTAAGGTTCTAACTTTTCATTTTGTAACAATCTAAGGTATTAACACTAGCTTTTGTTAACTTTATTCCGACCATCGTGGCTTTGCCGCCACTGCCGGCTCTCATCTCATCCGTAGGACATTGATGTGCGGTCAAGGAATAGATGGATTTAAAGGGGGGTTTTGTAGGTTAGATGTGTAATAAGAGGAAAGGGGTGTGCGGGAAAGATGATAACCGGAGAATGAGGAGTTTAAGCTTCGCTTGTCGGACAGGTAAAGGCGCCGGTGTATTGTTCAGAACTCCAGCTCCGATCACCGGAGATTTGAGAGGGGGAGGGGGCAGAGGAGTGTGAGGCTGGCATTATAGGTTTAGGGTTTTTTATTTTTTATTAGAAAATAAGGGGGTGGGGTTTATAATGGTATATATATAGGGTAGGGTTTCTACAGTGTGTAGGTTGGGGTTTACCCATGGGTATGAACCCGTTAGATGTCGTGATTTGTTTACGAACTCCCTGATTAATGTTAACGACTTATTGTAATGGAAAAATATATTTATATATGTTAACTTAAGTATGTTGGCCCCGGGTTATCAGTTTAAATTGTGCGTTTCTCTCGTCGTGGTTTATTGTTATTTACTAAAGGGTCGTATTATTGGTACACCTTGCCTTATTAAATCGACACCCTCAATACGCAACGTATAGGTCTATACGATGCGTATTGAACTGGTAATTAATTCTGTGTCAATCAAAGACTGACACTGTCTCACGGGGGTTAAAGTAATACGCATCGTATAGGCCTATACGATGCGTATTACTTTTTTAGAAAGTACAATCAGCTTTCTGTCACTGTTGAGTGACGTAAAGTGATTGACGTATGCCCTATACGCATCGTATAGGGCAATACGACTCATATTCGATTCCGAATTTGAATTCTACTTCCCCTATTTAAACGACGAAGAAGACGAAATATATATCGTCTTCGTTATATATTCACATTCACTAACAAACATGTCTTGGTACAACTATGTTTTCGGTGAGCCGTCTGAGGCGGACACGAGCACGTTTATTTCGGATAGCAGTGTGGTATATCATTTTTTTAACTTATTTTGTTTTTTTTTGTTTGTTTATGAAATACTTAGCACACCGTTTGTATTAGGCGGGGTCTAATGTCCCTGATTCTTACGACTTGGGTGGAAATGATGATCACGCGCATGAGGTCGTTGACGGGTGGTCCGTAGGACAACCCTTAAATGAGCTAAATACGTGCATATCCCATATTTTACACGGTTATGTATCGTGAATGTGATAACTACGAATTCTTGTGGTTTTACAGGTTAACCGTCTAAATCGGTGAAGTTAGAGTGCGTGTTGATGAAGTGGAACTACCGGGGATGATCAACAACACAAATATCATCAATACTCATCGTCATTCTGACTTGGAGAAGGGCAGCATGTGAGTTTAATCAAACAACACACACAACATATACATTCACACACAAAGAGGAGGTGACGGCTGACATATGAGAAGGCATCACATCATCATAAAAAATAACATCATTGTCAAGTGGGCTCGTGGGAATGTGGACTAGGTGACACATATGTTTTGGGTGCTGACTTGTGGGGGCGGCACATCTAGGAAAAACAAAGAACCATATTCACGTGGAGACATGGGCCGATACCACATAGTGGGCCGATAATTGATTAATATTCAACATAATTAATTGGGATCTTGGTGTTGACTTTGTGGGCCGTACATGGGATACGAATTGGACGCAGCCCATACGTACTTTTTGTGAATAAGACATTGGGTGAAGCAACATATCACATGGGATTTTATTAATTATCAATCATTAATGTTTTTTTTTTGGCTGCCAAGACACACGTGAAAAGGAAGGCACAAGAGAAGTCATGTGGACTTTAAGTCAACAACATCATCATCACATCTGACAAAGGAGAAGCACATGCAAGGGAAATTAATTATTGTGATCACTAAGGTAGACTTCTTTTGTTGGCACCAATTGGAGAGCTTTTGTAACTGATGCATTTAATGGCCTTTTGATGGAGTTTTAAGATCTCTAATCATGATTTTTCGGTTACACGCAACATGTAGAGAAAAAAAGGTGGTGGTTTTTAGAGCTGGAGGACATTCTCGAATTATGGTTTTCTTAGGTTTTTATTTTAATTTTTTTTTTTAGTAAGATGGAGACTTGGTGGAGGATGGTTGTTCAAGCCATGAATGGTGAAACTCTTTATGGTCATCTTTAGTTGAAGGTTTGTAGAGACAATTGTGCTTGATTTCATATTTCTAGAATGGTAAATTGAATTTATGTTTTATTTATCATGGTGTGTTCTTATTTGCTTGTAAATTGTTGATCCTTATGATTATTCTATTTTGAAACCATACGTTCTTGGTGCCGTTGGCAATCGAGATATCATGGGTAGAACTAGGATCGGGTAAGGGTCAATTGGTCATCGGGTAACAACCTCACGTTCTAGGAATCTGAGTACTTAGTTCCCTTTTATCACAACAAGTAATTGCACATGAACTATGTCTATGTAGTTCTTTCTAGTGAATGATAGCACAAATGTTGAAGCAAACCGGAAACTAAAGATGGTCACTCGTCTCTAATTTGTTTACAACCAAGACTTTTCTTTTGCAATTTAATTAGTTAATCTCAGTTTTAAAAATCAACCAATCAAACCCACTCTTGAATTTATTTTTCTTTCAATTTAGTTTACTTTAGTGTAGTTAGACATACATCGAGATATCACATATTCCACAAACTCCCTGTGTTCGATACCCACTTACCGCTAGCTAATTAGTTGTAATTGGATTAAATTTGCGTGACCACGACATCACGTCAAATTTTGGCGCCGTTGCCGGGGAGTAGTGCGCAACGTGTGTTATCTTGTGTATTAGTTTGAAAAAAAAATTAAAAAAAAACCAAAAATATTTCTTTTATGTTCATGATTTACACTTGGTAGTTGAGTTGTGTTGTGCAGGATGACAGGGCATTACACAAATTTCAGCCTATTTACGTGTAGATTGTGCGGGGGTCCACGGCATCCATGTATTGGTTGCCACGAGGCTCACTACAGGAGGGCGCATGGAAAACCGGTGTCTTATGTTTCACAGCTTCCACCTCCATCATACGTTGATGATTATGAATCAGAAATGGAGGATGACTATTATTCATATGGATACGATCGGGATGAGGAAGTTTATTATGAGGCAAGGATGGATGGTCTATGTTTTTGTTGTGGTCACGATCACACTTATGATTATGATGTGTGCACGGTGTATTCGGAAAACCCGAAGTATTGGGACAAAAAGATGATGGATGCGCACATCTATAGACCGTATCAGGGATATCGACAATATCATCCCGAAGAATATTCTGAGCCCGAGGGTGTTTATATTTATGAGACCGAGGAGGAGAAAGAGCTTGCTGTATTGGAAGTAACTTTGTCCAAACTCGAGCAATATTTAGCAACACCCAACCTGTCCGATGAAGACCGAATCAGCTGCTTAGTTTCTAAGTGTCATACTTTAAAATTGAAGATAGAGATAGAAGAACGCCACTCACCATTACCTGACGATATTAGAGATTATTCTCACATGAAGGAGGAGGTTGTGGAGGATAATACCACACCAATGAGTCCTTTATCTGATGAAGAGTCACTTGTAGATCAGATGATGTGTGCAGATTATGAGGTAGAGCAGGCTGATGGGATGGATATGTGTACCGAACCTCTTCCCATATCAATGATTCAAATTAACAAGTGTGGGGAAGAGGGTTCAAGGAACAAGATGAGAAGGGTGAAATTACCAGACATTAAGGTATATGTCATGAAGTGGACTAGCAAAGCCCGCAGGAGCAGCTTTAACATGCCAAATATACTGACAAATCTATGGAGATGGCATGTAAATTTCCGGGCATTTGTTGGAAATGCTGCGGGTAAGTGTGCATTAAGACCACCATAACGCATATCAGGTATGGTCTGGCTGCAGACCTTTAAACTTAGCGCTCTCGGGAGGCAGCCCGAGGATGTAGAGTATTGTATTTGTGTTTTGTTTTGTTTTGTTTTGTTTTGCTTTGCTTTATTTGGTTTTGTTTTGGTGTTCTGTTTGTGTTTTGGCAGGTTATTACGTTTTAACCCTCGCGGATGCAATGATTCAAGTGTGGGTTTGGCAACATCCCTGTTGAGATATCGGCGAATCCAAGAGATGTTTATGAACCGGTCCGATTACCGCAGCTGCATCACTACCAACACTGCTAATTTACTAATCAGGTTGTGTCTTGTGCTCATTTTGTGCACCTTTGTATATATTCATGTTTAATTTTATGGTTGGGCGGTTGGGTAGTGTTTTGATGTGTTTGTTTGTTTGGTGGGTTGTACTAGTGGTGGTGTGTTTTTAATTTTCATAAAAAAAATAAAAAAATATATAAAAAGAAATTTGGGATTTGAGAGTGTTAGCGAAAGCTAATGTTGTTGGTTAAGAGCGATCTTTCCCTCAAAACCATACATTGGGACAATGTATCCCAAGTGTGGGGATGGGGGGAATTTTTTAGAATTTTAAAAAAAAATTGTGAAGCCAAGCGAAAATTGTCAAAATTTGAAAACTTGATATTGTTCCACTTGACACACCGACACCCATTTCTAGTCCTTTATTGGTGAGAGTTTAAGCCACATATGATTATTAATGATGCTTTCTTTGTTTTGAGTGGCGGTGTGTTTATTGTGTTAATAGAACTTGTGTATGAATTCTTGTTAAATCTTAGAGTTAGCATGCTTTTGAAAATGATAGGGGACTTTTAGGTAGCCTCGTCTAGATGTGTGAGAGTGTGGGAATTGGGGGTTGGACCTCATACGTTACATATATGAGCTTGGTATTGTGAGGGGTGGGGGTTTGGTCTTTAGAAAGCCATGTTTGAACCTTATACCATTCAGTTGTGACCCAAACCTACTTCCTACAAAATTTTACCTTTTGAGATGACCCGGTTTAGGAGATTTAGTATGTAGTATTGATGTTCTTGTATATATTGTTGAGTTTGATGTGTTATGAAAAAAATGAAAAAAAATGAAAAAAAAAAGAAAAAAAAGAAAGAGAAAAATATGAAAAAAGGTATTTAGTTGCAATAGTAGTTGAGAATGTTGAAGAAATTGTGTATATAATTGATGTTTGCTTTGTTTTGTAGTAGAAATAAAAATCGGGTCAAATCAATTAGCTCTCGCATATATATTCTCCCATTTTCCTACCTTTGCACCTAGCCCCGTTACAACCCGTAAGTCCTTTTGATTCATAAGCATGCTAAATACTCAATAGGAGGAGACTTGATTTTTATACAAGTTTATTGTCGCACAAACACACACACGCATTGAGTGGTTTAGCATTATGTGCTAATATTTCTTGTCACCGAGAGTTTTTGTGAGGGGTGTGTCTTGTGGTATAAGTGAAAGTTAGTAAAAGGATGATACATTTTAGCTTGGTTTGCATGTTGATCGCTTGTGGTTTTGAAATAGTTTTTGAATCGGTTGCTTGGGACAAGCAACGGGTAAGTGTGGGGATGTGACGGGTGGTTCGTAGGACAACCCTTAAATAAGCTAAATACGTGCATATCCCATATTTTACACGGTTATGTATCGTGAATGTGATAACTACGAGTTCTTGTGGTTTTACAGGTTAACCGTCTAAATCGGTGAAGTTAGAGTGCGTGTTGATGAAGTGGAACTACCGGGGATGATCAACAACACAAATATCATCAATACTCATCGTCATTCTGACTTGGAGAAGGGCAGCATGTGAGTTTAATCAAACAACACACACAACATATACATTCACACACAAAGAGGAGGTGACGGCTGACATATGAGAAGGCATCACATCATCATAAAAAATAACATCACTCATCATCATTGTCAAGTGGGCTTGTGGGCTTGTGGACTAGGTGACACATATGTTTTGGGTGCTGACTTGTGGGGGCGGCACATCTAGGAAAAACAAAGAACCATATTCACGTGGAGACCTGGGCCGATACCACATAGTGGGCCGATAATTGATTAATATTCAACATAATTAATTGGGATCTTGGTGTTGACTTTGTGGGCCGCACATGGGATACGAAATGGATGCAGCCCATACGTACTTTTTGTGAATAAGACATTGGGTGAAGCAACATATCACATGGGATTTTATTAATTATCAATCATTAATGTTTTTTTTTTGGCTGCCAAGACACACTTGAAAAGGAAGGCACAAGAGAAGTCATGTGGACTTTAAGTCAACAACATCATCATCACATCTGACAAAGGAGAAGCACATGCAAGGGAAATTAATTATTGTGATCACTAAGGTAGACTTCTTTTGTTGGCACCAATTGGAGAGCTTTTGTAACTGATGCATTTAATGGCCTTTTGATGGAGTTTTAAGATCTCTAATCATGATTTTTCGGTTACACACAACATGTAGAGAAAAAAAGGTGGTGGTTTTTAGAGCTGGAGGACATTCTCGAATTATGGTTTTCTTAGGTTTTTTTTAATTTTTTTTTAGGAAGATGGAGACTTGGTGGAGGATGGTTGTTCAAGCCATGAATGGCTAAACTCTTTATGGTCATCTTTAGTTGAAGGTTTGTAGAGACAATTGTGCTTGATTTCATATTTCTAGAATGGTAAATTGAATTTATGTTTTATTTATCATGGTGTGTTCTTATTTGCTTGTAAATTGTTGATGCTTATGATTATTCTATTTTGAAACCACACGTTCTTGGTGCCGTTGGCAATCGAGATATCATGGGTAGAACTAGGATCGGGTAGGGTCAATTGGTCATCGGGTAACAACCTCACGTTCTAGGAATCTGAGTACTTAGTTCCCTTTTATCACAACAAGTAATTGCACATGAACTATGTCTATGTAGTTCTTTCTAGTGAATGATAGCACAAATGTTGAAGCAAACCGGAAACTAAAGATGGTCACTCGTCTCTAATTTGTTTACAACCAAGACTTTTCTTTTGCAATTTAATTAGTTAATCTCAGTTTTAAAAAGCAACCAATCAAACCCACTCTTGAATTTATTTTTCTTTCAATTTAGTTTACTTTAGTGTAGTTAGACATACATCGAGATATCACATATTCCACAAACTCCCTGTGTTCGATACCCACTTACCGCTAGTTAATTAGTTGTAATTGGATTAAATTTGCGTGACCACGACATCACGTCAGTCGTGTCCGGCTATCGTCCCCGTCATAATGAATCGTCGTTGCCAGACCTCAACGAGGTAAGTATATATATTTACTTTTTTCTATTCGGTGTTAAACTTACCATTACTTTTTACCCGTTGGTTTTTTTTAGTCTGCTATGCCCCGCCAACCGTTGCTACCAGATTTGAACGCGTGTAGCCATGATCAAGGTTATAGGTCTCCGTTTTATGAACCCGGTTACGTTCCCTCGTACGGACAAGAAGAATATGGCAATAACATTTTCGTTAGTGGTCCCTCGGGAGTACAAGGAGACCTTAGTCACCCTTCTTACGTGCAAGAGTCATTGGGTGACGATCCACCCGTGCAAGAGTCATTGGGTGACGAGCCACCCGTGCAAGAGTCATTGGGTGACGAGCCACCCGCGCAAGAGTCATTGGGTGACGAGACACCCGCTTACCCTGAAGTTTCGTACAAAACTGATCAGGTACGAACGATATATATTTTTGTTAAATGTTATATTTTTTCTGTTAAATTATTATACAATTGTTAATACAAAATACATTAAAATTTTTATATTTTTCAAATAGGATAAAAATTAATTAATAAATGTTATATGAAATATTTTTATAAAATTAATTAATCCTGTTATATTTTTTTAAATATTATAAAAAAATACATTAAAATGTTTTTTTAAATATTAATTAAAATATTCGTTGAAGAGTTGAAGACACTTGTATTATACAAACGAGATGATTTCACCAAGTTAGGGGTGAAACATGCATCTTGTCGACTAGTCCCGTTCCTCGATTTTCAATCCCGCCAAAGTTTTGATTTTTCAATCGATTAGGGACGTGTAGTATCTGGAAGGGTAAAGTACCGTTAATCGCTTCTCGACGAGAGTATTTTACCTATATGCCAAAGCACGTTTCCCTAATTTAAAAGGACTTTCGATTCACTTTGGAATAGTCGAAGTTTCTAAACCCGAAATAATCTGATGTTTTATCAAGCCTCTCTTTTACTTTATCTCGATTTTTATGTGTTTTAATACTTGTTACCTCGTTCATTTCAAAACCGATGCACAATTTGCACGTTCCTCGCAATAAAAAACAATAATAATTTGCACAATAATAAAAATTTGTAAAGAAAAAATACATTCAAAATTGTAATATTTTGTAAATAGGATAAAAATTAATTAAAAAATGTTATATTTTTATAAAATTAATTAAAATGTTATGTTTTTATAAAATTAATTAAAATTGTTATATTTTTTAAGAATTTTTAAAAAAGTACATTCAAAATTGTTATATTTTTTTAAATTACTTGTTATATTTTTTGGATTTTTTTATCCCGCGATGATTTGGAAAGTTGGGTAAAGCGAAGGGGTTTAGCCAACGGATACATAATTGTTACCAGACAGTCCAAGGATAACCGGGTGTGGCTCCAATGTTGTCGTAGCGGTGAGCATGAGAGTAAGGCCACGGTTAGGAAAACCGGCAGCAAAAAATGTGTGTGCCCTTTTATGGTGATAGGTCGTCTCGACCAGAGTCGTCGTGCTTGGCGGATAGATTATCTGAACAAAAATTTTAACGAGACGCACAACCACGGCCCTGCTGAACATCTGGAGGGTTACGCGTATGTCAGGAGGCTTACTCCTAATGAGTTTAGGCTGGTGCAAGAGCTGACAGATCAAGACATACTGCCCCATACAATCTGGAAGGCCGTAACCGAACAAAACCCTGAGAACGTATGTGTTTCGAAAGACATACACAACGCTCCGCAAAAGATTAGGGCCGCGAAGTTCGAGAAAAAACCGTCTCCCATGCAGCGACTAGAACAAATCCTCCAGGAAAAAAAGATGACCTATTACATACAGGCGGAACCTTCCACCAATGTCGTTCGGCATATATTTTTCTGTCACGATAAGTCCTTTGAAATGTGGAGGGCATTCCCGCATGTGCTTATGATCGACGCTACCTACAAGACTAACATGTACAATCTTCCATTTTTGCAAGTTGTGGGTATGGCGTCGATAAACCACACCTTCTGTGTTGCGCATGCATTTCTTTCAAACGAGCAGGAGGCAACGTACGTCTGGGTCTTGGAGAGGGCCAGGTCTATGCTGCACGAGTGCATAGAGCCGCGTGTAATTCTAACGGACAGGGACCAGGCACTGATAAACGCGAGTATAAAAATATTCCCTGGC
The DNA here is from genome assembly GCA_030545235.1 of Helianthus tuberosus. Classification (NCBI taxonomy): domain Eukaryota; kingdom Viridiplantae; phylum Streptophyta; class Magnoliopsida; order Asterales; family Asteraceae; genus Helianthus; species Helianthus tuberosus. The sequence continues at coordinate 8,419 of JARYGA010014071.1, read as the reverse complement.
GCACACAGATATCTCTGTAGGTTCCACATCTTACAAAATATTGTGAAGCACTGCAAGGGTTCGTTTAATGGGCAAGATTGGGATGCCTTTATAAATCAGTGGAAAACAGTGTGTAATTCCGCTACCGAAGAGTTATACAAATATAACGTCCTCAACCTTCAGAGACACCTTGTCAATCAACAACTTACATGTATGTTCTCTCTAAGTAAATACATTCATACAAATTGATATATAATTTGAATATGTTTATTTTTTTCAGATGTTTTTTATTACCTATGGAATAACTGGTTAAGCACCTCCAGACAATTATTCGTATCTGCATGGACCAATCAAACCCTGACATTCTTGCAAACTACAACAAACAGAGCTGAAGGCGCACATGCTACATTAAAGAAACAGCTTACTACACCGAGATGCAGTCTGGAATCGCTGGTGAAAAAGGTGGACACCTTGGTACTAAAGCAATATGCGCAAATAAAGAAATCCTTGGAAGAAAGCCGCACCAAGCGAATGAACAGCCACCTTCAGATTCCTATGTTTTGCAACCTACTTCTTAAAGTTTCCATCCATGCTCTTAACCTACTGGAAAACGAGCTAACACGGAGTATAGACACGTTGCGGTCATTCGGATAAACATGTGGCTGCCAGCTGTACTCGGGTGCCGGGTTGTTATGTGCCTGTCGCCTGGAGAGATTGCAGAATACAGGTACTTATAGACTTATAAAAAATGTTTTGTTGTCTTAATTTAATATGATTGTCTAATGCTCGTTTTTTGTTTTGCAGACTGCGTCATTCAGCTCGAAGATATAGACTTTTTCTGGAGAAAACTTGACCTGAACCCATCAAATTTTGATGAGGAAGATGTTGATGTAGACAAACAGTTAGAATATGTGAAACAAAAATTGTCTACCCAACCCCCGCAAGTGAGGAAAAGCGTCTTATCGAAGATCATGGCGGTGGTAAACCGATATATGAGCGACAAAAAACCGCCTGTCGTACAAGAAAACACTCGCGGGCGGCCAACTTCCAAGGTCCAAAAACAAAGAAAAGAGCAAGCTGCTAGAGATAGCTCAGTTGGGCCTCCCAGACAACAAAGTAGGTGTGACCCTCCTCGACATAGCTCTTATGTACCATCGCAAGATTCCCTAATACCGTTTACGTCTGCAATGTCTCTAAAGTCTCAAAGGTCGTTAAATCGACGCGGTCGTTCAACATCTTCACGTGAAGAAGAGCCTGGCAAGGGCAATGCTTTTCCGTTAATCACTGATGAGAGAATGCTTGAATATGCGCACAAATACAAAAAATAAATTCCAAAAGTGTTCCACCGCTACATTTCAAGATTAAAAGATGTCAGGCCGGATGGACATTGTGGGTTTCGGGCGGCGACTGTGGGTTTAGGGTTTGAACAAGAAATGTGGAAGTACATCTTCGATAGTGAATTACCAGGGGACTACGACCAACAAGTACAGAGAATAGAGTTTACCGGGGTTGGAATGGCACCCAGGGAACATTGGATGGAGATGCCTCAAGCAACACTCCTTCTTGCCAATAGGTTTGGTGTGATTGTTCACATATTAGACATCCAAGGTTGTTCTACTGTATTTCCCTTATATGATCCAGAGTACGCACGTGACCCCCATCAGTTTGTTTCACTGTTATTTGTTAATCGTAGTCATTTCATCCACGTCAGACTTGAAGGGGACTATCCAATGCCGCCACCGAACCTTACGTGGAGTAGACACGCGCGCCAAGAAGCTTTACGTTGGACGGAAAACTACACGAAACGGATAGCGTGGTATGATATGCTAGTGAAGCCTAACATTGACCCTACATTGCTTATTATTGATTGATTTGTAATTTTAAAGAATAATTTATTTGTATAATGTATTCCATTTGTTTATTGCCAAATCAATACATTATATTGATTAATTTGTAATACGAAAATACGGTAAGATATTCGAAAATGCGCTAAAAAACGTCAAAATACGTTAAAGTACAATTAAATACGCTAAAATATGCTAAAATACGCTAAAATACGCTAACATGCGCTAAAATACGCTAAAATAGGCTAAAATACGCTAAAAATACGCTAAAATACGTCAAACTACAATTAAATACGCTAAAATACGCTAAAATGCGCTGAAATACCTTAAAATACCCTAAGATACAAGAAAATATGTTAAAATACCTTAAAATACAATATAATGCTCTAAAGTACGCTAAATGTTCGAAAATACGGTAAGATACGTCAAAGTACAATTAAATACGCTAAAATGCGCTAAAATACCTTAAACTACCCTAAGATACAAGAAAATATGTTAAAATACCTTAAAATATGATATAATGCTCTAAAGTACGCTAAAATGTTCGAAAATACAGTAAAATACGTCAAAGTACAATTAAATACGCTAAAATGCGCTAAAAACCATAAAATACCCTAAGATACATGAAAATATGTTAAAATACTGTAGGATCGTGTTTCGACCCGAACGAGTCGTTCAGAGGAGTTTTGATCAGATACAGGTGCGGAAAACAAGTATCTGACTTAGAAACAGCTAGCAAATCACTTTAAACACCTTTTTATATTGATATATCACAGTTTACATCCAAATCTCAAACCGGCAGCACTTCGGTATGAGTTACAAGGGACTGATGCATGTTTCGCTCAAATGACACCTATATATAGTCCTTGAGGTTTCGCTCCAAAGAACATGCCGTATGAGCGAAACCTTCAGCTGACACATAAGTGGAACTACATTGACCATATAAGCGAAACTACCTATATGTCCCTATGAGCGAAACCTATTACTAACACACATACAACCTCCTGTTTTCTCGTATAACGTGCCCTGATCTGACACTCTAAGACTAAGACTCAATCCAGGACGAAGTCGACATATGTAGTGTACCAACAAACTCCCCCTCAGATGTTGACGAGTCGTTCATCGAGTCTTTGACAACTTCATATCTTCACTTCTTCAGTCTTGATCAGTCTCTGCTCTATCTTTATCTCTTTCTATGTTATCACCAACAAACTTCTTCTCTTTAGATGTTGACAACGTTAAACTTCATAGTCATCAACATGCACTCCCCCTCAAATGCTGACTCTTCCTGCATAAAACTCTACCACAAACATAAGTTTTATGATAAACATTTAAGCATATAATCACCATTTAAAACTATCACAAACAAATATATCCATTCACTTCTGATGAACCATTTACAATTTTATTGTTTTTCTTGGCAAAATAACACACTATCCCAAACCATCTGTTCATCATGTTTAGCACTTGGAACTTTGAAAATCAGCTTTTCAATATTAGTCGTCGAAAATCTTTTTGACTTTTTCAAAATTTATGCTAAAACACACTAAAATCTTTTTGGTTTTTCTGAAAGAACTAACACCACTTGCAGAATCAAGAAAAAAAAACAGAAATGAACTATTTACAGACAATATTTTTGTGAGTTCGTGTAAGAAGATCATATCAGTTTATGAGACATGTCACTAACACCGTTAAGCTGCATTACATTTTAAGCTCTAAACAATTCACTTAGATTGTCAGTATATTGATCCACCTAAATTTTCACACAAAATTCAATTGTTCCGAGATACGATGTTAATATCTTAAACACTTAAACTTATTCGTGTGTCCCACTACTTGAATATACTCCCGTATCCAGATCCCAATATTCAGTCTTACAGGTGAGTATACCACAGATGATATCTGTAAAGGGGTTATATGCGAGGGTCGTGAGAGCTCAGGTCGATACTTCCGTATACGCAGAGAGATGACGGCTTCGACTTTTCAGTGGGTCCCCTTTAGAGGATCTTTTATTACAACAGCAGCGACTATCAATTTTATTGTTTCATCAGCTTGCTGAGGGCGATGCTATGTTTCAAGCATATGCAGAAAACATTATCCGGGGACTAGGTCAGTACTTCCATACAGCAGAAGTCCCGGGATAATACCCCAGATATCACTGAGCATAAAGACCTAGTATCTCAGAATAAGGGACCTTTCAAACAAGATTTCAGGGGTTACCTATATATCCAAGCAGTTTTGTTAACCCACAGAATAAGCAAGTTTGAATTTAGGTTTATATCTCGTCACAATTTACTGAATGTGTAAAAACCTACTGGCATATCATCAGTGAGATTGTTTATCACATTTTTAACTTTACATATCTTTAGCATGTTGTGACAGTCCACTGATGTACTATCATTTCCTCTTTTTCACAACAAAACTCATTTATGATTTTATCTTGTTTTTGGCTTTTTCAAATTTTCTAATGTTTTTGAATTTTCTAAAATTTTCTACTCCCCCTAAAATGCAAACACATTAAAAAAAATATGAAAACTATCTAAGCTCTTAACCTACTAGAAACATGAAATGTAAAACAAACTGTACACAAACTTGACAACCGATATCAAATCACATCAAATCGCCATTCACTTGGCATAAACAATCAGAACTCCCCCTATCTACAAACTATTTTCCCATTAAGATTTCAAAACACTTAAGTTTGTTTTAATCAAAATGATTTTTCCGGAAAATAAGTTTGATTGATTTGACCTCTTGTAGGTTTATCAATTTGGGGATGTGGTTCATCATCTTGTCTTTCAACCACTTGTAGGAAAATACAAGTACAAATTAATGTCCTTGATTTACCATATGCACACGTTATGCACAATCAAATCTTCTAACCACTTGTAAACAACACAAACAAACCTCTTTACTGTTTGTATGATTGACATTACCGTATCCAATTTCTCAAGAAAAATGCCGATACCTGCTCCTCGCTTACCAACCTGGGAGCTCCGGCAAGTCAGGTTTTTAGTCGAAGAAAATATCCACCCAAGCCAGACCAGCCTTGGGTTTTACCGAGTCACTATCACTCGGTTTCTTACCTTTCCTCTTCTTTTCATAAAATTCTTTAACCCCTTTGACTTTTCGGTCAATCATCTTTCCAAAGATATGTTTAATGTAACACCCCGACTTTCCACGTGTCACCGGTGGGCCCGGTGGGGAGTATCGTGACGTAGTTGGCAACATAATAGTCAAACAACACAATATACAAATGCACAGCGGAAGCAAAATATAAATATATTACAATCCGAATAATAAGTAATATCCAGTATTACAACGGAAAGTAAAGGATCCACAGGCGGATCTTAAAATATAACTATTGTTCAACAGACTTTAGGCGCCTAGAACTTGTAAGATTCCTTAGAACCGCCCTGAGCTTCCAGCCAATTACGTTCAGTACCTGTCACTTAACCCTTTTGGAAAATACGTCAGTTTTCACTGGTAAATACACTCAACCGACTCATTTTGAAAAAAAGAGTTTGAAAAGTGATTCGAGTGCAAACGGCACAAAATATATTGACACTTTGATTAAAATGCACAGAGGCAAAATTAATCTTTTTATACTTGGAACAATTATATTTATAACCTTGTATACAGATTTACATGTTCGTTGTACGTTCAGGGCCCGATGTAGAAACCGAGTCAAGATTAACAGACACGCCACAAGTATAAGCCCACAAGAGAGTGAGATACCGTTTCCCTTTAAGCAACTTTCAGTGTATGCCTACACCCCGTGCTTAAGGCGTGGCCATTTTATAATACAATGATGTCAAGGATATCCGGGACATGGTCATTAACCCCTAAAGGCTTTTATTTCAAACAATACAGATTAAACCGGGTTACCTCAATAATTTAATCACAATCTGATTAAACATTCAATACCCGACCAAGCGGTATCATTATACCGTATTCCAAGCCCGTATAGGGAAAATAAGTTAAGAGTATTTACCTGAGCTAGCTCCTGTCTTAAATAGCAAGAATCTAATAACTCAGCCGTATTCACTCAAGTAAGTGTAGGTACCATTTATCGAAATGCTCTAGTCTGGAATGATGGTATAAATAACCAATTAGAATGCTAACGGGTCTTTAATTAAGCCTAAGCTTAGACCGGTCAGTCTTTAGGAAAAATACGGTTCTTACGCACGATTAAGCGAAGACCAGAATAGAATGTGATTTAGACCCGACAAGTTTGGAGACTTGTATAATATGGGTAAACTAAACACATTCTGGATTTGGAGATAAAACCGATGAGGTTTGACCCGTTTCGGCTAATTTATGTAAACTTGTTACATAAACCCAACCGAACGCGAAATAAGCGTAACGGGTATCCGTAAGAGCCATATACAGGTTTCCTAAGTTAATATGCTTCAAATATGTTGTGACATCAGTAGGATGTCTTTCATTATGCCCGAAACAAGTTTAAACACAAACTATGCCCCGTAGGGGTAGTTTGGTCATTTTAAAGTTTGTAAAAGAGTTTAGATGATTAACTGCGTTATAGGTCTGATGTAAACAGAAAACATACTCAATTTGATAAGTTATATCAGTAGGCTAAAGCATATATGTGAAATTTATCAATTATAACCAAACTATGCACCGTAGGGGCATTTTGGTAATTTCACATAAGCCGAAGAGCTCAAAACTGGAGTCTGAGTTAATCAACATTTGCTTACTGTTAAAATATTCTAATTTGCCTAAAATATCAGTAGGTATCAACCCTTGTATGTCTAAAGTAGTTCTAGTGCATACTATGCGTTAAAAACGCCTAGAATGGCGATTAGGAGCCGTTTCCGGGTTATATACCTAAAGCTGATATTTTTATTATTCTAGAAGGCTTAAAATAATTTATTTATCATTTAAGATCAGTAGCAAAAGGTTTGGAGTCGTTTAGATATGTAAAACTCATTTTATGGCCCGTAAGGGCAAAACCGACAATTACCGGATTAAGCTTACGACTACCAGTTATGCTCAGCCTAAAATTAATTAAAAATCTTTAAAAATCCCAAAATAATATATTACATCATTGGGTATTAAGTTTGATACCAAAAAGTAGGCTTAACTAGGCTATACGCTAATTACGCCATTTTATTAACATAAAGCTTCTATTTTGCGCTAATGAGCATAACTCTCAATCTAGACCTCGAATTGATGTCAAACTTTGGTTACAAGTTTATATATCAGTAACTAAGGTTTCTACACTTTTACATTTTCATAAATCACGTTTTAAGGTAATATGGGCATAATGGTCAACATATGAGCAATTAACGGAATCATGCTTATTAATCGGATAACTAATGAACCGAGGTGTATAATCACAGAGGGTTATACTAGCATGTAACCTGGTCCAAATTAAGCTCTAAGGTATTTCTAAAACATACCTAAACGGGTCAGAACTGAAATCAAAGCTTTGCGACTTTCGGTTCCGAACCAGGTCTAAACAGGAAATAGTCGGGTTGAACATGTTTAGACATGTTCTTACACTAATTACTAAGTTATAACAATGATCAAACAGGTTGTAAATGTTCTAGATAGCTAATTATGCATAAATGACATTTTAAGCATCCTGTTGACTTTTTAATTATAAGTTTGACCCGACTTTTGACCTGGTTAGAGTGGTGATCAGGGGAAACCCTTTTGGGGTTTTTATTACCCACATAAATACCAACTCATAACTACTTTTAATTCGAGATATGACTGAGCCATTATTGACTAATCTCGAAGTCAAACCGTAATTACGACGGTTTGACTTTTAGCTAATTAACCTAGCTAAGCTCAATTAGAGAAGTACAAGAACACTTACTGAAGTCCTATGCACGAGATATGATCACTTGAGGCTGCTTGATAGCTCCAGAAATGATCCCACAATGCAGGAGGAGGTGTGGGAATGTTTGTTGCAACAATGAGCTTTATATAGTGAACTAAGGCACCATAAAATGTTGACAACAAAGTCTAGGACCCATCCACAACTGATTAACACTTGTCCTAGTGCTTAGGGGTGCCTAGGGGCCGTCCACATGTGAGAAAAACCGGCTAAATGGGTCAAATTCGCGTAAAACAGGCAACAGCCTGTTTTCTGGTGCTGGGCAGACCCTTGCGCATCGTAGGGATATTATGGCTACGATGCGCAGAGGTTCATCAGGGGCCATTTCTTGTTTGTTTCTTGGTGTTTCGAAAAGCCAATCCACTTGCATGAATTTAGTACATTGTTTATCAGTTAGGGGCCCTTAAATTGTCTCTTGAACTATTACATACCCTACCACTTTGGGTTTGTTTGCTTTGAATCCAAAAACAAGACCCGAAAATGAAGGTTTTCCATTGCTTTTTCTTCGTAGGAGTCCACCACTTCAATCATAAATCATTCAATGCAATAATTCCCTGAACTTGAACATATATTAGATGTTTTTAATATAATTTGGGTCTTGGGATTTGTAACGAGGTCATTCAGAGGTAAAAATTTACATGACGCCACCTTTAAATCCTACCAAAACATCTTTATTAAATCCGGGTTCACAACGTGTTTTGTCGTACATGACACGTGTCGTTATCTTTTT
>JARYGA010014070.1:0-43400 GCA_030545235.1 Helianthus tuberosus | reverse complement strand
GTACGTATGAGTTTCAAACTTTTTTCGACTATTTTTTCCCGTTTGACAGGACCGTCACAACGCGTCTATTTTTCCTTGTTTGACAGGTTCGTTGCAACGCGCGTGGTATTGGATCGACTTAGTTATTATTTTCTATTTTTACATTTCAGTCTTATTTCTTCGCATTAACATGTCGCAACTGGCATACGTAGTTCAACGATTTTACGTATGCTTTTCGTTCAGTGTTATTTTTTTCCTTTATATTTATTTTATTTTTACGAGCTTTTCCTGTGTTGTTGGTCTACTTGGCACGGTCTATCCCCCCCCCCCCCCCCCGCGCAACGCGGGGGCCCTTAATAGTAGTTGTATCTATCATGCAACAAAAATAAAGGTGTATGAAACAACTTATAATGAACATTGAAAGATTTGGAGAAGATTGATAATCTCTTTATGCTTGCAAAAGTAGCAGCAACAAAATCACAATAATAAAATCTATTTATGAATAACTATTTCTTGATTACATCATACTCATTCAATTATTCTCTTTGTTTTTATGCATCCATCCACCCACCAAGTGGAAAATAATTGGCTTTTAGACTATACTTTTAACATATTTATGGATATATGCCATTCTATATTGATATTATATGATGTGCATAATAGATAGTTATTGAATCATATATTATTTGCTATTGAAGTGCATCCATCACTCCCACCTAGTGAAAGTAATTAACTTTATCTATGTTGGATAACTAATAAGATTCAACTTGTGACATGCATCTCCTAAAAACTTTCGATTAAATAAATGAACAAATTATTGTGCTCTAATGCTATATGCCTATATAATTTTTTTAATTAATTGTCACCAATAAGTTTCAGAGTGTGTTTGGTAAAATGGTTCGAATAAAAAAATAGTGGTGGTTTATTGGTAAAGACAAAATTTAAACATCTAGAAGTGGGGTCTTGAGTTCAAGTCCCACAAACAACAGAGATTACAAAAAGTTTGTTGTTAAATTTTTTTTCGTTAATAGGAAAAATAAGCATGGATTAAGTCGATAGCGTTTGAGACAACTAGTAAAACAATAACTATAGTGAACTCATATAAAAAAAAGATGGATTTTATGAGGGATAAGCTACATGAAAATGTCTTCAGCTGTGGCTAAGGTTGACTACTTGACCGCCGCCAGCCCCTTGGCTCTCTCAGATACGCGGAAACCCGACCTCCACCCACCCGAAGGCGCGACAATGGAATAATCGGTAAAACCTCGCCTTCCATCCAAGACGAACCGGCGCCACCTGTATTCGCCCTTCACCTGGTTGCCGTAGAAAATAACTGGAAGAGTGGGAGTCGAACCTGGGTCACATGAAACACCAAATCTTTACCCAACCACTCCACCACTACCTCATTGGGATGAACCATAAAACTTAACTTTTAGTGTACCAATATACCTCTATTACCATTTAATGTAAAGTATTATCCACTTAATACCTTTATTACCATTTAATGTAAAGTATTAACCACTTTTTACTATAAGTGTTTGATGGGCTAGACCCAACTTGTTTTTCTAAACTTTCAACATAAAACCAAATACACCCTCAAGCTTTCAACATAGGACCAAAACACCCACAAACTTTCACAATAGAACCAAAACACCCCTAAACTTTCACAGCTACATCCCCTCTTTTTTAAATAAGTTACATATTCATTTCTAACTTTTAGTAATCAAAAGCTTTGACCCTCCAATTTTCTACTTAATAACTTTGACACTTCTTTGTTTAAATTATTTTTACGATTTTACACCGCAACATGCGACACATTATTATAATTTTTTCTCTATGCCTAACCAAGTTAATGCCTAAATTACCTTTACGAACGTAACGTGTGTAACAAAGTAAAAAACACATAATGTCGTGTGCGGGCACCACATGTTAAGGTCATCATCGTACACAGTAACCTCAATGCTTATACAGGTTACACTAAGTTAGATCGGACACGTCGAAACACACGTTTTCATATGGTTAACGCATCACATAAAGCACCGCTAGCTATAAACAACTAAAGCGTCGCCGCCGCAACGCGCAACCTATGGCAACAATCTAGTTAAATGAAGTTGGAAGCACTGTGGGGTAGTTGTGCATCGACTTAGTCTCTCGGATGACCCTAGAGAAATTATTGACACATCAGATGATGAGTGTTCAAAATAGTAACACTGTTTGATTTATTGTCTAAGTCACATGCAACCTTTAAAATGAATTTTAATACAAGAGTGCATATTATTGTTTTCACACAATCCTAACAAGAAATTCAAACGTTTGGTTGGCCAAAACATATCCAAGTCAATATTAGGTTGAACTTACCAACGCTATTAGCAAAGCAAGTCGAGTTCATAGGTTGACATGTATAACATGTTAATTTTATAACTTAATCAAAAGGCGTATATGAAACCACTTGGGTCTTTTATGACAAAAAATATATATTAGGTAGTAAAAGTTGTACTATTAGGCAAATGAAAGTTGAAATTATCAGCCAATGGGGCCCACAGAGCACCCGGGATAATACTTTCTAGTCCTATATAAGTTCAGCTTGTATTAGAGTTTCGGACACACCAGACATCATCTGATAGTCCAATTCTCTCTTAAAATTCAGTGTGTAATCGTTTGTAATCAAGTGAGTTTGGATAAAGTTTAAAAGTTTTCTTTGATATTTTCCGCCGTTTGATACATAAAAATCCTAGTTTTCAAACGTACCACGATCCACATCTGGTATTAGAGCAAGGATTAAGGTACATATGGCTGGCTAAGTTTACTATCAAGATCTGCATAATCAAGAGCTAAAGGTACTATTTATTAATTCATGTTAAAAACTTATTAAGACATGTTTTAATTAATTATTCAAAAGATTCAAGCCTAAACACAGAGAAGAGTGGCGTGTTAACCTTGAACGCATGGTTGTAAAACAAGGTCTCCAAGGCCGAGTACTCCCCGAGTAGTCACTACAAGGTTGGTTGCCGATGCGACTTTCTTCAACTCCGCCTAATTACTCAGAATCGATGAAACGCGGTCACATCGGCCAAAATCGGATCTTGTAAGTCAACTCGGGCCGAGTCTGAATTAAAATAAAATAAAACATAATTTCTGTGCATATCATATTAAAGAATGAATATCAGTTTCACGTATTTTGTTATAAATATTAGTAAATTTATATTATTCGACACATATTTAATTTCTGAAAACTAATTTCTTTATAATTTGACGTGTCCGAGTACTCCCCGTGTACTCTCCACCTAAACCGAGTACTCTCAACTCCCCGGTCGACCGACTAGGGAGCGCCTAGTGACTTTTGCAACTATGCCTTGAAGTGAGAAAAATTAATTAAGAATTATATGTCTGAAAGGTTTGAGGCATCCATTAATGAATGGTATTCAAGCTCGCGAGTTGCAGGTCTTGAATATTTAAATCTAGAATTTCCAAAATCTACTTACCAAGCGTCAATTGATAATATAAACTTTATATGTTTTCATCAGAAAAACCAAAAACATTGTACTTCTTCAGAAAACCCGCATCTAAACTATATTTCTGACAGTATAATTACTTTGCAAAACCAACTAGAGTTTAATTTTGATCGGCTAAGTCTACTTAGTCGTGTGTCTATTAAAAATTTTCACCAAATTTCTGAAACTCAAAATAAGCAAGAAAATCAGTTCAGAGATATCCTCAAAAACCAAAACAAAATCACCACAAAAATACATCAGCTCGCAAAGGAGATTGAAGAACATAAACCTTACACAAAAACAGAGAATCTTAACGACAAAATCAAAGAAGTTGAAAAACTTCTTCAGGAGGTTAAACACGTGCTCACTTCATGAGCTATAGAACAACAGAACAAACAGAGTCGTTCAAAGAAGCAGTCAAAGCCGTAGAAGCAATCGATCCACCAGCAATTGGATTCGCAAAAGTTGCTATCGGAACAGCTACCAACCAAGCAACTGTTATTAAACAAAACAATCTTCTATTACAACTTTTAACTAAAGTTGCAGAAGACGCCTAGCAAAGTCGGGAAGAACTTGGAGAAATAAAAAGAAGCCTTACAACCTTACTTAAACAAAAGGAGCAAAGAGAAGACACATCGGAGGCTCTTGAAAAATTAAGTAAAGGGCTTGAAAGAATCAAGATAGGAGGAGATCCCCTTGTTCAAAAGAAGAAAGGTCCCTTTTACGTGTTTGAAGATCCAAAGAAGATCTTTGAACAAGAAAAGGCAAAATTACCAAAATGAACAGAACAAGAAGTTTTCAGCTTCTAGTCAGAACAGGTGAAGGAAGTAGTAACACAATCCCCAACCAAGAAGATCAGATAAGAAGTTACCGAAGGGCGAGTAGATTCAGGCATGAAGCTCAACGAAGACTGCCAAATACAATGCAAAGCAGACAATATAGAAGGAGTCTGGAAAACCAAATTGACCCGGACCAAGAACTCCAACTGTCACAAAGAAGACGAGCCAATATAGTACCTGCTGAAGTACTGTACGATTCAAGATGGTCGGAACCAAGACACAGAGTATATCAACACTATAGTGAAGAAAGAATCCTGGTAGTTGGTGAAAACCAACAGCTTGATATGGGGTTTATCAATGAAACCTCATATAGAGCTTTAAGGGACTCTGGGATGCAGCATATCCATTTGGGAATGGTGATGATAAGGGTACATGCTCTTTATAGAAGGGATGCTGGAACAAATGTACTTGTGGTCCTGAGAGATACAAGATGGAATGATGATAGAGCCATTATTGGAACCATGGAAGTTGATATGGGGAGAGGAACGCAGTTGGTATACATAGCACCAAATATGATGCTAAGTATACATGATTTTTATAATCATATTCAACTGGCTATCCAAACAAGAGGCTATGAAGAATGGAATAATGGAGAGTCAAATCTTCTAATTACAAGGGGCTTGATTGGAAGATTAACTAATACAAGTGTAACAGGCTTCAGATATAATGTTCAGAACGTTTCTGAATATTTAGCCTCAAATGGAGTCCAAGCAATTGCAGGAGAAGCATGGTCCACAGAAAGATTGCAAGGGCAAAAATGGATACTCAAACCAAGCAGGAAGCCAAAAATAGAGAAGCCTGAGAAAGTAGATACTAGAACTAGAATAGATGGTTCTATATCTATGAAATTCTATGGTCATAGAGCATCTTCAGCAAATGAAGAAATCATGTGGAACAGAGATGATCAGGAAGATCTCAGGGAAGATGAGGAAGAGCTAGCTGCAATGTATTTTGCAGAAAGCCTAGGAAGATTCCGCCATGACCATCAAGCTATTGAGCAAAACAGAAGTTACTATGCAGTTCGAGACTATTCAAAAAGGGGCAGACTATACAAAAGACAAACCAAGCCATAAAATCAGAAAAGCAGGAAGAACAAAGACATCAAGAAGAAGTAATTAAAAGACAAAAAGCCAAACATAGGTACTCAAGAGAAAAAGGTTATGATACACTTGGAGAACCAAGTGGAAGATACGATTACATGGTCAAATACACGCCACCTGTAAATACTGGAAAGATTGAAGATACCATCCCAACCGGATGGGGTGATGAAGATCCACCCAAGAAAACAAAGGAAGAAATAGTAGCAGTAGGCTACTCATCAAATGAGGAAGTCCTGAAGGACCAAGAGGAAGCCCAAGATAGATGGAACATCTCACCAAGAGAAGACGAAGAAAATAAGGATTTAATGAATTTCCTGGAAGAAAATCCTTATTTCTCTTTAGCAAAGGAACCTAATGAAATGGATAAAAAGGAAGAACAAATAAACCAGTGTTACGAGATTTCTGCCAAAAATTATATGAAATTACAAGAAGAATACTCAGCAGAATCAAGTCAAGGAGATGAAAAGGCAGCATCCTATTTTAGCAACCAAATGCAAGGTACAGAGCAATCTGTAGTATCCTATTTGGAAGCTAAAATGCAAGGTGCCTCTTCTTGTAGTCAACAGAGCGAGCTGAAAGATGAGCCGTCTGGTTTGACTAAAGAAGTTACTCACTCAGGATATACGATACAAGAAGACATGGATGAACTCGAATACCCAACACTAAGAAAAATGATTAGTGAATCAAGAAAAGAAGGTGGGTTTTCGTCGGTAACGTCAGGATACAGACCACCGCAAGAACCAGTCATGGGTCCGGTAACCTACCCTCCAGCCAGAATGAGAACACAACAAACAAGAGAATATTCTGTGTTTAATGGAGCAAAAATCAGAGAAAGATCAGAAGCTATGACAAATGGCTTAGGATCTAATATGTGGAATCTACCGTCAGCACAGACAAATCAGGGGGCTATGTTAGTCCTACCAACAGATATTGGTGCCTATGAAGACACAATATCAAGATGGGAGTCAATTACTCTAAATTTGGTTGATGACCCAGGGAAAGTTTGGCCAAGCAATAGAGCTAAAATAAACTATATAGAAAATCTCCTTGGGGAGGATGAAAAAAAGGCATGGATCCAATGGCGAACAGCGTACATAGATGAATACAACACACTGGAAGGAATAGCAGATGATACGCAAAATATATTATCCCACATTAGAAGAATATTTCTTCTACAGGACCCTTACCAAGGAAATACAGAAGAACATGATAGGGCCTACAATGAAATAGAAAGACTCTCATGCAGAAATCTGAAAGATATATTTCTATACCTGAATGATTTCAAGAGGCTAGCAGCACAATCAGGAAGACTATACTTGTCCCCAGAATTATCAGACAAAGTCTTCAGAAAGATGCCCCCAATTATTGGGAAAGAATTTGAAGAAGAATGGAATGCTAAATATCCGGGAAGTAATGTCGGCGTTATTCCAAGAATACATTTTTCATACCAATACCTCGCAGAGATCTGCAGAAAGGCAGCGGTCCAAAGGGAAATAAAAAATCTTCAATTCTGTAGCAAAATCCCAATACCAGGCTATTATGAGAAAACAAAGAAATATGGCCTGATAAGATCAACAACCTACAAAGGAAAATCGCACGCTTCCCATGTTAGAATATTCAAAACAAAGCATAAAGACAGAGAAAGAAAATGCAAATGCTTCATATGCGGAGAAGAAGGTCATTTCGCTCGAGAATGTAAAAGTAATAAAGGAAATATAGTAAGAGCAGCTGTTATGGAAAACCTAGACCTACCAGAAGAATGGGATGTGCTATCAGTTGATCAAGATGAGCCAGAAAGTGATGCAATATGTTCATTTTCTGAAGGAGAAGGAAAATCTAAAGACTACATATCAAATGTGTTGTCTGGAAATTTCCTAGAAAAACTGGCAGGAGTATTAATTGGGGAAGAAGAACTAAGAAGAGAATGGAGGTTTAAAGTTAAACTCCAGGAGCATCAAGAAAACTGTGAGCATGAACTGCTAATGAACCAAGAAACTGTCACTAGCATAAATTGTTCATATTGCAAGGAAAAGACGACATCAAGAGCTAGAAGTAATTGTCTGAAGTGCCAAATAACGGCCTGCCCGTTATGCTCAGACTACTATCTAAGCTTCAAAGTAACCCCAAAACCAAAAGAGATAATTGGTTATGATAATAGGGATAGCCTTATTAAAGAACTTCTTCTTTATAATGCTTACCTTATTAAAGAAAATGAAAGCCTTAAAGGAAGACAAATAGAAGAAGAAGAATTGAATAAAATTCTTCAAGAAGAATTTGAACAACTCAAGCCTTTCCAAACAGCTGAAGATAGAAAGGAGGAATTGCAAAGTAGTAAAATCTTTGATGAAGATGGAGTAGAGATTATATTTGAGGAAAAGGGCTCTAAAGGTAAGTGGTGAACCAGAAAAGAAAACCAAAATATACAACAAATTGTATAATATGGTTATCACCTTCAACATACCAGGAGAAAAAGAATTTAGTTTAAAAGCAATCTTAGACACAAGAGATACCTCATGCTGTGCAAATAGTGAAGTAATACCAAAAGGAGCCCTCGAAGACAGCCCGTACAGAATTAATTTTAAGGGCATAAACTCACAACAAATTGCAGAAGAAAAATTAAAGCATGGGCAAATGACCATAGCTGATCATGCTTTTAGAATCCCATTTACTTTCTGCATGCCAATGAGAACTGATGATGGCATAGATATGCTTCTAGGATGCAATTTCATAAGAAAAATATATGGAGGAGTAAGAATTGAAGGGAACGTAGTTACATTCTACAAAAATGTAACCATGGTCAAAACAGAGCAAGTCACAGAGGCAACCAAATATGCCATTGAAGAACTATGCATGAATTATGAAGAATACCAAGCAATCCAAGAATCTGCATACTTCAACATAGGACATACTAGTCTAGCGTTTCAAACAAAGTTTGGAAAACTCTTACAAAGACTAGAAGACCAAGGATACATTGGTGAAGAACCCCTAAAGCATTGGCAGAAGAATAAGGTGAAGTGCAGAATTGATATAATCAATCCTAATATTACAATTCAGGATAAGACGCTTAAGCATGTCACACCGGCAATGAAAGATCAATTCAAGAGACATACTGACGCCCTGTTAAAACTCGGTGTAATCAGAAGAAGCAAAAGTCTCCATAGAACAATGGCGATAATGGTAAATTCTGGAACATCCATTGATCCAAAAACAGGAAAGGAGGTCAAAGGCAAAGAAAGAATGGTGTTTAATTACCGCACATTAAATGATAACACCTACAAGGATCAATATTCGTTGCCAGGCATCAACACGATCATCCAAAGGGTAGGAAATGCAAAAATCTACTCTAAGTTTGATCTGAAAAGTGGTTTCCATTAGGTAGCAATGGCTGAGGAATTGATTCCATGGACGGACTTTATAACTCCTGAAGGATTGTATGAATGGCTTGTAATGTCGTTTAGTTTGAAGAACGCACCAGCCATTTTTCAGAGAAAAATGGACCACTGCTTTGAAGGCACAAAAGATTTCATAGCCGTATACATAGATGATATTCTTGTATTCTCAAAAAATGAAGCTGACCATGCCAAACATCTTGAAAGAATGCTGGAAAATTGTGAAGAAAATGGTCTAGTACTAAGTGCAAATAAAATGAAGATTGCAGTGAAGGAAATTGAATTCCTTGGGGTAGTCATTGGAAATTCAACAATCAAGCTCCAACCACATATCATAAAGAAGATTGCAGAATTTAAAGACGAAGAGCTAAAGGAAAATAAGGGATTAAGATCTTGGCTTGGGATCTTAAATTATGCTAGAAACTATATCCCAAACCTGGGAAAGTTGCTAGCACTTCTGTACGAGAAAACTTCACCCCATGGTGACAAAAGAATGAAGGATTCGGATTGGAAACTGGTCAGAGAAATAAAAATGAAGGTTCAAGAACTCCCAGATATGAAGATACCCCAAGTTGATTCATATGTGATCATAGAAACAGACGGTAGTATGGAAGGATGGGGAGCAGTATGTAAATGGAAGAAGAAAAAGAATGATACAAGAAAAGAAGAACAAGTCTGTGCATATGCAAGCGGCAAATTCCCAGTAGTAAAATCCACTATTGATGCTGAAATCTATGCGGCAATGGAAGGTTTAAAAGCTTTTAAAATTTACTACCTGGACAAAAAGGAAATCACTCTGAGAACTGATTGGCAAGCAATAATCAGTTTTTTCAATAAGTTAACCAACAACAAACCATCAAGAGTTAGATGGTTAAACTTCACTGATTTTGTCACAGGATCCGGTGTTCAGATAAACTTTGAACACATCGATGGAAAACAAAATATCCTTGCTGATAACCTGTCTAGAATTGCTAATCTTTTACAATCGCAGGAATGGACAGAGTGCACCAAAAATACTCAAGGATTGAATCAGTGGAAGAATGCATGCGAGGAAGTCAAGAATGGAAAACAAATGGGATACGATACCTCTATGGAGGACCAGCAACTCAATCTGCTATTACAGGGCCTGACCTTGCAAGGATTGAAGAATACGAAGAAATTACCAGTGAAGAAATGGTGCCAATCACAAACAAACCCTGGATGCTTAATGACCCAAGAAGTAATAGACGACATCAACTGTTCAACCAACAAATCAACAAGGCACTCGGCGAATTATCTTTCCTGGTATCCATGGCAGAACTCAACTCAGCCCGATACAAAGCCTACTCAACAAGGGGTAATAGCTACAATGACAATAGGCCCAACAACGAAGCCCAAATCCGAAGGCTAAAAAATGCAGTCCGCATCATCAGAGACGCAGCAAATGGGACCATACTCTAGAAGGCCCATATGCACCAAAAGAAGCAGGGGAGCCTACCATAATAAAATATATATCAATAATTGTAGGTGTGACGAATGCAATGAAGTAATTCTCATCAACGGGGAACATATTACTCGATGGGAGAGACATGCTGCACAATCACGACTTTAATTAGTACTACCACCTTTGTCGTATAAAGAAACAAATGGCCACTTTACTAAAAGAAGGTCCCGTGTGAAGACTTTAGAAAAAGTCTTTTGTAACATAGTGAGTATTAGGTAGTAAAAGTTGTACTATTAGGCAAACGAAAGTTGAAATTATCAGCCAATGGGGCCCACAGAGCACCCGGGATAATACTTTCTAGTCCTATATAAGTTCAACTTGTATTAGAGTTTCGGACACACCAGACATCATCTGATAGTCCAATTCTCTCTTAAAATTCAGTGTGTAATCGTTTGTAATCAAGTGAGTTTGTATAAAGTTTAAAAGTTTTCTTTGGTATTTTCCGCCGTTTGATACATAAAAATCCTAGTTTTCAAACGTACCACGATCCACATCACTTAAAAGAGAAATGAGGATTCTAGTTTTGAACATAACACAAAAACTAGATAAAAATAAGATAGAATACCTTTCCTGTTCAAACAGGCCGTGTTTAAGTTAACCCATGAATACACCTATAGCGTTTGGATTCTATTTCTAACGAATTCATATATGATAATAGGAAAACTTAATGAACAGTTATTCAAGGCTATTTCTGGAATTTCGCATATGCCTCCCATCCCAGTAAAGGAAGAGAGAGAGAGAGAGAGAGAGAGCGGAAGAGAAAGAAAGAGTGAGAACAGAGAGAAGAAAGAGCGAGAAAGAGGGATTCTGAAGATCCGGAGCCGGCGAGTCTCCGGAGACTGGCCCCCACGCATGCTCGCCTCCCACCCATAGAAGGGAAGATGTAGAAACCCTCGGATTTTTAGTAAGATCGGGTCATGTTTGGTGTTTACAACGGTCGTGGTGGTAGGGATGTGGCCAGCGACGTCGATTATTTGTTCTTCGTCATGGTTTGTTCAACGAGTTATGCTGTCAAGATGCTTTTTGGTGGTCTATACATTTGTGGGTTTTGTTTGGAAATCAAGAAAGACACGCTCTTGATTCAGGTTAGGGTTTCTGGTTCTTAAATCTTTAAGTTGATTAGGTATTGGGTATTGGGTTAGAGCAAGTTTCATCATATGGTTTGTGTTTGATATGAATGTGATGCTTAGGGTTGCAGTTAGGGTTTCAAAATTTTATGTTTAGTAGTAGTTTTTGTTTGATTTTGTGTTGGTGTTAGTTAGCTTTAGGATTTTTATTTATGTTATCGGCATTTTTTTTTGTTGTTTTGGATTATTTTGATGAGATTTTTTTATTTTTTTGCTGATTTGTTGAGTTATTTTAGTACCATTTTGGCTGTTTCTATTGTTAGAGCTAGCTTTTTTGTTTTCTTGAAATGTGATTAGTTTCTAATGCTTGTGTGTTCTTGTAATGTTATAACTATCGATTTTAGGTTGTGATGATCAATTTAAACGGCTATCGAAATAAAGATTTGACTAGATGGATCATGGATGGAAAGAATAGTGTGGGACCTACATCAGTCCATTTGGAGACCAAAAATACTTCTTGATCTACAAGATGAACAGATGCTTTTTGAAATTTTGGATAACAAGGACGGTGAGCATCTTCAGCTTCATGCTTGAGCCATGCTCACAACTCAGTCGGTTTACTTAGCTGTTGTTGGTGATTCATTTGAGCTACATGGTGGTTATGGAGGTCATATGGCATCGAGAGGCTTCTCAAAGTGTCTCCCTCCTTGAAAGGTAGGGCTATGTTAAAATACGTGTCGAAATCGCTATTATAATTTACATCTTTTTGAGAATGGTTTAGGTCGTTATGCAGAGCTTCAAACGAGGTGTTCGAGGATCTACAGATCTGAAAATTTTCTCTGGAAATCACACCACCACTCACGAAGAGGAAGAATGACATGTGGGTGTGTGTTTCGTCCATCGGAGGCGAAGAACGACCCGTTTGTGCGGCGAGGAAGAACCATCGTCAACCAGATTCCTTCACTATATGCCCCGGGCCACTGGATCTGAAACTGAACCACCCGTTTGTGTGTTTATATATACATGTTTTACCTCACCAGGTGTTCAAAAACCTCGATCATTTGACTAGGTTTGGTTCTTGATCTTTATATACTTTTCATTTTTTATCAAAAAACTTTTCATTTGAATATGGGTTTTTTTATTAGGTTTATTTGTTAAGCTAACTTTTATTTATCTTATTGTTTTGATCTATTGTGTAGTATTTGAAGTGAATTGCTCCTCACATGATAATTTAAACTTGGTTTTTCTTTTCAATTTTGACCGATGTGGTTTGTTGTGTTTTTAGGTCTTTGAATTATTGAAGAAGTAGGAAGAGACTAAACCGACGGAGTTAGCAACGAAGATAAAGCAATACACTAAACTCTGTAGTTTTTGTATCTCAATGGTTTGTGGTAAGTGTATGCGGTTTTATCATAAATTCTACAACTTTTATCATGGGTTTGTGTAATTATTTGAATCTTGAGTTGGGTTTTTGTTAATTTTGCTCATGGTGTGTGATCCGTGTAGTTTGTTGTTTTATGCAGCTGTGTTTTGCTGCAGTTTTTGAAGACAAAAACCCCATGCTTCTATCAAAATAAAGTCTGGTGGAAGAGACCTATGGCTATTATGATCCAATGGTTATAAACGGTTTTTCAATTTTAAATTATTTAACTTTATTGTAACCTAAATCAGTTCACTCTGTTAAAAAAATATTGTAACCTAAATCAGTTAACTCTTATCAAAATAAAAATTTTGCAAGAATTAGGATAAGTCTAAAGTTGCCTTAAAAAACATAATTGTGGGCTAAAGACAAAAAAGACGTGCTGCTCGTAGGTTAACTCTTAAGCAGACAATTCATTCAGCCCAATATGAAGTGCTTGGTCCAACAGAAGTGACCCATGAACGCAAAATGGTTCTCAATTTTGGGGGAGTTGTCATGTGTAAAATTGTAAGCATTGCCTACTTATATTGTGTTTTTTTTTTTTTTGTATAAGTGAAGTCCAGTTAAATCTTGAGCTTGAATTATGAATTCAGACATGAGTTGAGTACCATGTTTATTGGGATGTGCATATTTATTATGGGGTGTTTGGATATGTGATTTGAAAGGTTTTAAAGATAAGGATGCATGCATTTGTGAGAAGCATTTTTAGGTCCTGTGCAGGGGCATCTTCTACTTTTCATTAACTGGTCAACAATTCATATAGTGAAGAGTGGGAAGACAAACTAGAAAGCTGACTTGTAAAGTTTCATTTATTATATGGAACAAACAAATATAGTTTATTTAACACTCTATCTCTTTCTCTATACATATATAGATGTATATAGAGAGATAGAGTGAACAGGGATGTGAAAATAAGATTTAGGGGTGTGGGAATAGTGGAAGCCTTGAATGAACAATTGTGTTGGAAGGAAATGTTGCTTTATCGCTGTTAGCCTCTAGCTAAGTGATTGATTAAGGTGTTGTCTCAGCCTCGGTCCCACGCGCAACGCGCGTTCGCGAATAAACCTAGTTAAGAATAAAAATGGAGCAACTTTAACTCAAAGGTCAAACTAAAAGTAGGAAGAGTTTTCAATGGGATTTTGTTAAATAATATGTATTTTATATTTCACCCGTATATTGATTCCAAGTATCCTCATCTTCAATATCATCAGCCTTGATCAGACTCTCATCAGCTTCCATATCTTCTTTAATGTCTTTTTGTAACTCACCTTCCTCCTGCAATAACAAGAATTATTATTATTAAACTCCACACACATAATTTTAAAAAATATAATAATATATATTAATGAGCCATACATTGTTGTCAGCAGCCTCCTGCACCTCATCTTCTTCACCTGTTGGGTCATCGTTATTGTTCTCAGAATCTTCTGCCCGGGCTTGTTTGAGCCGCTCAAGTACATATTCGAAAAGAGAAAGACCTGAATAATAGCAAAATAAAATGTTTAGGCAAATTGGAATATATAAAGTAGAAAAAAAATGATGCTCTTCATTTCCTTTTTCCAGTTCAAATTTTTGAAATTAGCATTGTGTGATGTGTAGATGTTACCCTTCGCACGAGTGTTTGGAGCGCTTTCAATCCTTAATCGATGTTGTTTATCTTCTTTTTTAAACTTTGATATTATCTGCTTGTGAGTCCGCCCCGGAAAACATTCTGTTATTATTGAGAAATCCAACCCAAATTGCTGAATAGCCTGCATTTTATAAAAAGAAACTAACAAATGCTCGACAACTTGGAAATTATAGCAATGAATTATACGTTTATTGATAGTGTTATCGTTACCTCGTAGAATAGTTCTGTATCTTGTTTTGTCCATTTCATTCTCGGGGTTATTTTCATGTGAGTTCGGTAATTGTAGTAGGTAGTGTTTTGTGCAGATTCACTGCAGAACCGTAGATTATTATTTGTGAACCCGACAGATAAGAATCATAAGATATCTCAAAACGATTTCATGCTAAACTTCGGTACCTTTCTTCTGTTGCATTGGCTCCCGATAAAGATGCATCTTTTTTCTGCAATAAAGGATAATTTCATACAAAAAAATCATAATATCAAATACATCCATTTTCAAAGATGTGACATTTATCCCCTTCACTATGAACTTGCATTATAAAAAATAAAATATAATATGTACCTCGATCCGTTCCTTATGCTCTCTTAGCCTGATTAAATCCCTCAAGGGGAAATTATGCATATGCAACTCAAACTCCTCCTCGGGGATACTAAGCAATTCCGGGTTTACTATAATAGCGCGATATAATTAAATACAAAGCATAATTAATTGTAAATCATCGAGTCGGGTGCCTCATTGGAAGCAGCCTCTCTATTCCTACGGGGGTAGAGGTAAGGCTGTCTACATCTTACCCTCCTCAGTATGAAGATGATGATGAATTAATTGTAAATCAAAAAGAAAACAAAAACATTTAGACCTAAATTTACCTGGTCGTTTATTTCGTTTTGTGCTGTGTGAGAATTTCTTTTTGGGCACTTCAGTTAACTCACCTGATACCTCTTTGTCCTTTTTACGCTTTCTAACGGGTTTTTTGCTCTCATCAAGAGGTTTCTTAGCCTTTGACTTCGACTTACTTTCAATTCTATCAACTAAAGATTCATTTTCCGGTACAAAGTCATCATTATTATTGTCGGCGTCAATACCCTCATTCTCAGCTTCGTCTATAATTTGAAGTGCTTTACTTGCTAGCTGTCTTGATCTTTTTGAAAATCTACCAGTTTCGTTCACTGAATCCATTTGAGAAAGTTCGGTCAAACTAATGGAATCTTCATTCACATGGTAATCAGAGATTGTCTCTGTTTGAAATGAAGGAGCAGGCTCGTTTTCAATGAAGTCGGTTTGAGAAGGAACTGAATGAATATTTTCCCCATGTTGAACAGGCCCTACGTCCGGATCAGAGTTGTTAGAAATCTGTTGCAGTTTACGGTTTTGTGCCTTGGGCTTCGGCTTCGGCTTGGGCTTGAATTTGCTAACCCTTGGTCCTATATTCAAAATTATCATAATAATATAACTAATATTAGAAAGCACTCAGGTGGGTTTAAAGGATCGAGCGCTTCAATACTTTCTAAGTTTGTGGAAGCATTGATATTACTGATCGATTCAGGTTCAGTGGGTCCCCCCTGCTAGTTTCCCATCCATGGAAACATCAACAGTAGGCCTGTAAATGAACCGAACGAACACGAACAGAGGCATGTTCGTGTTCGTTCATTTAACTTTAACCAAACACATATTTTTGGTCATGTTTGTTTATTAAGAAAAGGGGCATGTTCGTGTTTGTTTATGTCCGTTCGTTTAAAACCTAAACAAACTAAAATGAACGTAGACGAACATTAACGAGCAAAACTTAAATGAACATAATTTAACAAACAATAAACATCACAAATGAACATAATTGAAAAAACATAAATGAACATAATTGACTAAACATAAACGAACATAAAGTAATTTTTTTATATAAAATAGTGATTAATTACGATAAATTCCATTGGAAAACCCATTTTTATTACTAAAAAGCCCAATTACCAATTAGTTATACTTATATAAGTATTTAGAAAGTTCCTTTTATGTTTAATATTTTATTTAAATATAACTACTTAAGTATTTAAACTGAAACAAACGAACATAAATAAACGAACAAACATAAACGGACATTCACGAACATTAATGAACGAACAAAACCTGTGTTCATGTTCGTTCCTTTAGTTAAACCAACAAAAAACTGTGTTCATGAACGAACTTTCCACCGACCAAGTTCATGAACGTATGGTTCGTTTACAGGCCTAATCAATAGCTGGTGTCTCTGAGCATGGTGAGAGCTTATATTAGTAAGATAAATTAAAAATTTATATACAATGACGAGAAAAATAAATCATATATATGTGTGTGTGTGTGTGTTTGTTTCGCTATATTTAACAGAATGAGTGTTACTCATGACGCACTTAACTGACCTGCTGTTGTTATTGTAGATTTGGGAAGAAAGTCATTAGATGAACCCAGTGCAACAACTGATTCAGTGTTCTGTGTTCAACCCTAGAGAATATTAGCCAAATGCGGTAATACGAAGCATACAGCTAACATTAGATATTTAGATTTACCCACCTCTTCCTGTGATTTTTCACCGGAAGACTGCAAACTATCACCGATATTTCCAATAATTTGAGTAACATCATTTCGAGTCTGTTCCGTTGTAGTTGTAGAAGCAGCAACCTCAACAGACTGTGTTGAAGGGGTTGGTGTGGGCTTTGGTTCTGGTTGGGCATTAGGTTTGGACTTGGGCTTGGGTTTGCCTTTGGGTTGAAACTTTATACCGCCTTTTGCTGCAACAGAAAAGTCGATAATAAGTAATTCAGAAAGGGGTGGCGGCGCAGCTTGTTGCTCGTCTACCTTCTGTTTTAATGTAACTTGGCAAGTATGAATGAAATTTAAGTATATTTACGAGTAATAACCACCATTAAAGCGTCAAGAAGGTGTATCGAAACATAGATAAGAGTGGGAAAGAAGAGAGATATAACGCATTTGTATACCAGCATTTGCAGCATCACTTGAAATCAGACCGTCAAAATGAATATCCATGCTGAGTTAGTAAAAGAATATCTGTAATTTGACAGAATAATATATTACTAACCTTGGGTAAGAATCCTCTTAAAGGCTTCAATTCACATCAAATATCAAACTTGTATTTCAAACACAGTGGTTATAGTTGGAGTAATAGAACAACCATTTCATCTAGGCAAAGTTTAATTTTATGGTTTATCAAATTTCATTACACCTATATGGCTATATACGAATCGTTGTCTTACAGGAAGCGCAGACAATAACTGCTTTCCATATAAACATGCAAGATTCTCTAATTCAAAAGAACAGTTTAAAGTCAACACATTACAGTATTGCTTGATAATCAGACTTTTATAAGCTAAAGTTAAACATGACTGGACAATTGACGAAAAGCAGACCGGGCAAAATAGACGGGTCGGGTCGGGTGGCATGCTAGGTCAGGACACGCCAAACTAAAAAAAGGGTTATTTTGGTTCGGGTCAAAACAGGCTTTCAAAATTAAACAAAAACAATTGCAGTAGCAACTTCCTTGCTAGTTCATACTACTAATGCTTTCATTGGGAATTTTTATCGAGCATTTGGTGATCGAAAAATAAGCAAAAACAATTGCCTGCCATCTGAATCTAAATGTTGCAAACCCATTCACAAAAACGAAATAAGCTGATGTTTAAACAAATTCTACACAAAAATTAGCATAGGAATGGCAAAGAACTTACAAATAATCAAGTTAAAATTCAACAGAACATTAAAAAGGTTCGAGTAAACAAGTTCCCGTACTATCTAACATCACTAATAATCAAGTACAGATTCAACAAAATATTTAACAAGTTCAAGTAAATAAGTAACCAATTAATCAATCAAAATTAAGTATATAACAACTATTGACAAGAACTTAAAGAACGTGGTGGCAAACCTTGATTGGTTAGACTTTTAAAAAAATTAAGAGTTAAAGGCTGTTAGGAGGTTTCAGGGGCGGAGCAGCGGCGGTCTAGAGTCCAGAAAGGGGCTGAGCAACGGTTGTGGGGTGGTGGTGGCAGGGGAGCAACGCCGGTTTTTTGGAGACGGGGGTTTTAGTATTTGCGTAAAAACTATATATGGACTAGGATATATACCTATGGATTACATAAGTTAAATAAAGAGTTAAATGCCATTTTAGTCCCTGTGGTTTGGACCATTTTGCCAGTTTAGTTCAAATGTTTCATTTTTAACCTGTGGGTCCAAAAAGGTTTCACAGTTGCCATTTTAGTCCACTGGGTTAACTTCATCCATTTTTTCTGTTAACCAGAAGGCCATTTCGGTCATTTTATATGGCTGAATTGTCCTTTTAGTTAACAGAATTACATACAAAATGACCAAATTGGCCTTCTCGTTAACAGAAAAAATGGATGAAGTTAACCAAGTGGACTAAAATGGCAATTGTGAAACCTTTTTGGACCCACAGGTTAAAAATGAAACCTTTGGACTAAACTGCCAAAATGGCCCAAACCACTGGGACTAAAATGGCATTTAACTCTTAAATAAATATCTATATACATATAATAAAAGAAACCTATTTAAGGATACGTGTCAATCAACGAGGCTATCAAAATTTGAGTTTTAAAATTTGAGTTTTTTATAAATATTATTTAAGTGTGATAATATCTTTTGTTTTTTTAAATAAGTAATTATAATTATATATTTCCTAAACTGATTTCTACTTACGAGACAATGGGTATATCTCCATCAAGAGTTTTGTAATCTATATATGTGTATCTTCACATAATTATCGGTATATGAACAATTGCCAACTTCTTCAATTATTTCAAGTCGCGCATATATATTATTGTTTTGGATTTTTAATACCGGGTACACTTTATATAACATAAAATATTTTAATCCATACAATGGAGTCCTTTATTATTGTTATTATTATTATTATTATTATTATTATTATTATTATTATTATTATTATTATTATTATGTGGTTTTATAATCAGAATGTTATACAAATTTGAAACTACAAAAAATATAACCGGTTTATAACCTAGCCAGTGGCGAAGCTTAAGATTTACGACCGGGTGGTCGAAAATGTACATACCCAAAAGTTTTTATAAAAATTGGGGTCGAAAACGTATACACCAAAAAATTTCTATACGATAACTACATACTCTCCACTACTGAGCGAAAAGTTCGGGTGGTCGGCCGCCCCCTCCCGCCCCTACTATGCTACACCCTTGGCTATCATGACGTGTGATAAATGTATTTCTACAAATTATCTACCAAAGTACATAAAATACTTTTATTATTACGATTACTATTAGTGTTGTCATTTTGTGTCATGTTTGTAACTTAGTGAGCTGAACATTTATTTCCCCTCTTATTTTATTCTCTTTCACATTCTATTATTCAATTTTAAAATTTTAGTTAAAAAAAGTCAATAATACGTTATCACAAAATTTGTTTTATAATATTTAAATCTTTATTATCATATATATTTATTTTATTCAACCCGTGTAATACACGGGGTTATAACCTAGTTTCTTTTTAATGTAAATAGGGTAAACTAACTCAGCGATTTACATAGACCTTCTTTAAGTGCACTAATGATATTCAAAAGTGTTACTTTTATGTATTTATGGTTTTAGTACGTGTTAATTTAACTTTTTTAAATGCTGGGACATGTTCTTACGGTTTATAAGATAAATATAGTTTGTATTGCTTAATACATTTACTGATAATATTACTAATATCGTAAGCTTAAATGGTTACTATGAGTATCTTTTAATTATTATTTTTTAAAATAAAAAGTCAAAAATTTGATGTTAATCTACAACTATAAATTAATATTATTTTATGTGTTACATTTTATATACTATGTTTACATTTGACCTAATTTAGTATAATTTTCGAATTTATAAACATCGTAAAACCTTTAAAATTATTAAAAATATATTACTCTTTAAAATTATAGTAAAAATGTATATATTAGCCCGTATTTACAGTTGTTTACTCTAACTTAGTGGTTTTCTGTGACACATGTGCCTCCTCGGCCATCAAACAAATACCAAACCAATGAAATATTGTATTTCATATTTAGGATTTGTATAAATATGTGTATATTTTGCACATATCAATTCTTGTTTTATTTCGGGCTCTAAATCGCTTTCTGGAAGGTTATACACGCACTGATGAGTAAATATAACCAGTTTAATGCAACAAACACTCCGTAACAGTGACATAGGCTTAACATGCCTTAAATAACCTATACATAACTTAGAAATAAGTTTTGGAAGGTTTGGTGTGCCGAAATCATGTTTATTCGCTTAGAGGGACTAATTTCGACAAACTGCGAAAGTATGCCGATTCATACTGTAACGAACATTCCGGAACATGACCATAAGTTAAACATACCCTAAATATCCTTTACATAGCTTAGAAATAGGCTTTGAGGGGTTCGGTGTGCTAAAATAAACTTTTTAGTCATTCAGAGACTAAAAGCGTCAAAAAGTACATAAGTTTGCATTTTCGCGCATATCTTACGTTCTGAATACATCCGTATATCCAAAACTTTATGTAATCATTAAAATATTTTGTTTTAGTGATTGGCATGATAAAATTCCATTCGTCGCGTAATTTGGATCGTTTTTCGCATTCGTTCGTGTTTCGTCGTAATTAACCGAACAACGCAACCGTACGACCAAACGAACCGACATCCGAGATATTTTTGAGCATGTTTCATGTTCCCTATACTTTAACTTCATTTTAGATCCATGAAATGGGATTAACGGGGCTTAAACGTGTCAAAATGCATCAAAAACCATGTTTTGCACATTCAGGGACCAAAATTGACAATCTGCCATAGTTATCTTAGGAAGGGACCAAAGTTTAAAATCTGATTTCCAGCTTGTTCCAGCTGTTCCCCTCATTTGCACATGGTTTTAATGAAACTAGGGGCTTGTTTTGGGGTACCCATGGTATTCTAAAACCATGGGCACACATGTAAGGTCCAGATCGAAGCTCGGTTTTCGATGAACGATCCTAACGGTCTTGGTTTTCCTATAAATACCCCCACCCTCTTGCTTCAAAACTCACATTTGATCTGATTTGGCTCTCTAAGTTGAAGTATACACTTCATACCTGAGAGTAATCGGATCAAAACTTCCAGTCTTGGACCCGTTCTAAGTCCTCTTTCGTTCTTTTTCGAGAGAAAGTCAAACTGTGTTTGACTTTCTGCTTTGACCAGTTTATGGTCAACATGAAGTTCGTTTGAACTTCATAACGTGAGCGTAATCACGATGGTTTTAGTCTCTTGTGACTATACCTACTGATTACCACGTTATCTAGGCATAGTGGCGAGGAGTAGTTTCGGCCAAAATGCGTATTCTTGCGTATTTTGTAACCAAACTACTTTTAGGTATCAAAACCGTTTGTTTTGATACCAAACCTATTTTCAAACCTTGTTAATCATGTTTTAACATGTTTAGCTCGTCACTTTAGGTTTAGTGCTTATGTAGGGTCGTAAGGTAAGCGGTCTAAACAACCGCTTATACTTTCGAACCCGACCCGTTTGGTCGATCTTTAGGATCCGAACAAACACATTAGGTGACCATAGTTGCATAGGGAATAACCTTCCGAGGTTATACCTTATGGTCACGTCGTTTAAGTAGTTGTATGATAGGTAGTTTATATGCCTTAGGAAAATTACCAAAATGCCATTTTTACGCCAAAATTCATTTTAAGCATATGTAACATAATTTTTGAAGTCTAAACTGATTTGGCAACAATATTAGACATGTTAAGGCATATTTTACTTATCATAGGACTAGTTAGGCGGTCCGAACGCGTTTTACGCGAACGACGCGTTAAAGTGGCGTAAGCTACCTTAACGAGTCGTAAAGGGTCGTAAGCACTTAGGTTAGGTTTCGTTTTAGAATGTAGGCTTTGTTAAACCATATTACATGAGTCCCTACACTCATTTGGTTTACGAAACCTCATTTTATCTGATCCTCCGATTTAGGTCCGTTTATTTACATAGTTATCTATATTAGGTGTCGTTTGATTTCCGTGATCCCTCTAGCTTTGCTTGGTTGTTATTCAAGACTTCTAAGCACCCTCAAGTGAGTACATAGTCCCCTATTTTACTATTTTTCAAACATTTTGGGGTGAAACACATGTGCCTACTTGTTACTTTCGTGTTTTTCATGTTTTTAAATATCATACTTGATATGTTCATTAGTACACTATTAGTACATGATTTCATTATGTTTTTGCTATGTATTTCCTTTTAGTGCATACTTAGTACATCGTTTTCATTTACATTTCATGCTATGTATGTCCATTTAGTGCATACTTAGTACATTATTTTCATTTACATTTCATGCTATGTATGTTCATTTGTTGCATACTTAGTACATTATTTTACATTACATTTCATGCTGTGTATGTTCATTTGTTGCATACTTAGAACATTATTTTACATTACATTTCATGCTGTGTATGTTCATTTGTTGCATACTTAGTACATTATTTTCATAAAACATGCTTACATTTTGGTATGACGTTTGGTTTGTTTAAATGGCTCAAAAATACATTCATTAACATTAGCTATGCCGTTCGTTAGTAGGTAGTGGTACCATAGGAATTGACAACTCCCGTTCCTGACATCCTAGGTATGTTTGGATGGAAGGAATGACCGAATTCGATACACATAACTCAGATGAATCTTTAATTCGTTTAAGGGTTTATCGCCACAGTCTCAAGGCTTGAATGTATGCATTTTCACAACACCGCATAGATGTTTGTATTAGTAAAGCATGCATTATTTTACAAAACATAAATTTTGATTATAATTTATCAATTGTATTGTTTTGTACATTTCTTTCTTATAGGGTCGAGTAAATGCTTTTAATCAATAAAGGCTTTTTATTCACTCTACATTACATTTGTTTACACAATAACATTTCAACATTTGTTTAAAACATTACATTTAGTTATACATGAACATTTTTACATTGGTGGTTTTTTTGGGTAAGTGATTTAAGTAACGAGACGTGTGTAATATGATAAAAGCATGGTGGATACGCCGCTGGTACTTCCTGTATATAAGTGCTTTTATGATATTACATATCGTAGCGTTATTTAAACCATTTCAATTTTAACATATTACATTTTACACAATTAACATATCTTTACAAAACATTGTTTTACAAATAACACATTTTATACAAATTCATTTTTACTTGGTTATTTACATAACCATACATATTCTTTTATATCATCTGTTTCCTTATCGATTTTTATATGATTTATAAAACAAAAACATTTTTCAAGGTTCATGACTACTTTTGTTAAACATTTTCTTTAAACTTATAAGTCATGAATCATAAATCAATAAAACATATGTATCTCACAGACATTTTGTAAAATCCTCAATAAACCAACACCCTCATAATATTTCCGACACCCTAGTATATTTTAAAATATCCCAAAATACACCCCATACGCGAAAACGTGCCTCAAATATATTAAATAGTATTAAAAATAATTAAAAATCAGGTTTCATTTTTAACATGTGGGTCCAAAAAGGTTTCACAGTTGCCATTTTAGTCCACTGGGTTAACTTCATCTATTTTTTCTGTTAACCAGAAGGCCATTTCGGTCATTTTATATGGCTGAATTGCCCTTTTAGTTAACAGAATTACATACAAAATGACCAAATTGGCCTTCTCGTTAACAGAAAAAATGGATGAAGTTAACCAAGTGGGCTAAAATGGCAACTGTGAAACCTTTTTGGACCCACAGGTTAAAAATGAAACCTTTGGACTAAACTGGCAAAATGGCCCAAACCACAGGGACTAAAATGGCATTTAACTCTTAAATAAATATCTATATACATAAAATAAAAGAAACCTATTTGAGGATACGTGTCAATCAACGAGGCTATCAAAATTTGAGTTTTTTTTATAAATATTATTTAAGTGTGATAATATCTTTTGTTTTTTTTAAATAAGTAATTATAATTATATATTTCCTAAACTGATTTCTACTTACGAGACAATGGGTATATATCCATCAAGAGTTTTGTAATCTATATATGTGTATCTTCACATAATTATCGGTATATGAACCATTGCCAACTTCTTCAATTATTTCAAGTCGCGCTTATATATTATTGCTTTGGATTTTTAATACCGGGTACACTTTATATAACATAAAATATTTTAATCCATACAATGGAGTCCTTTATTATTGTTATTGTTGTTGTTATTATTATTATGTGGTTTTATAATCAGAATGTTATACAAATTTGAAACTACAAAAAATATAACCGGTTTATAACCTAGCCAGTGGCGAAGCTTAAGATTTACGACCGGGTGGTCGAAAATGTACATACCCAAAAAATTTTATAAAAACTGGGGTCGAAAATGTATACACCAAAAAATTTCTATACGAGAACTACACACTCTCCACTACTGAGCGAAAAGTTCGGGTGGTCGGCCGCCCCCTCCCGCCCCTACTATGCTACACCCTTGGCTATCATGACGTGTGATAAATGTATTTCTATAAATTATCTACCAAAGTAGATAAAATACTTTTATTATTACGATTACTATTAGTGTTGTCATTTTGTGTCATGTTTATAATTTAGTGAGTTGAACATTTATTTCCCCTCTTATTTTATTCTCTTTCACATTCTATTATTCAATTTTAAAATTTTAGTTAAAAAAGTCAATAATACGTTATCACAAAATCTGTTTTATAATATTTAAATCTTTATTATCATATATATTTATTTTATTCAACCCGTGTAATACACGGGGTTATAACCTAGTTTCTTTTTAATGTAAATAGGGTAAACTAACTCAGCGATTTACATAGACCTTCTTTAAGTGCACTACTGATATTCAAAAGTGTTACTTTTATGTATGTATGGTTTTAGTACGTGTTAATTTAATTTTTTTAAATGCTGGGACATGTTCTTACGGTTTATAAGATAAATATAGTTTGTATTGCTTAATACATTTACTGATAATATTACTAATATCGTAAGCTTAAATGGTTACTATGAGTATCTTTTAATTATTATTTTTTAAAATAAAAAGTCAAAAATTTGATGTTAATCTACAACTATAAATTAATATTATTTTATGTGTTACATTTTATATACTATGTTTACATTTGACCTAATTTAGTATAATTTTCGAATTTATAAACATCGTAAAACCTTTAAAATTATTAAAAATATATTACTCTTTAAAATTATAGTAAAAATGTATATATTAGCCCGTATTTACAGTTGTTTACTCTAACTTAGTGGTTTTCTGTGACACATGTGCCTCCTCGGCCATCAAACAAATACCAAACCAGTGAAATATTGTATTTCATACTTGGGATTTGTATAAATATGTGTATCTTTTGCACATATCAATTCTTGTTCAATTCGGCCTCTAAATCGCTTTCTAGAAGGTTATACGCGCACTGATGAGTAAATATAACCAGTTTAATACAAAAAACACTCCGTAACAGTGACATAGGCTTAACATGCCTTCAATAACCTATAAATAACTTAGAAATAAGTTTTGGAAGGTTTGGTGTGCCGAAATCATGTTTATTCGCTTACAAGGACTAATTTTGACAAACTGCGAAAGTATGCCGATTCGTACTGTAACGAACATTCCGGAACATGACCATAAGTTAAACATACCCTAAATATCCTTTACATAGCTTAGAAATAGGCTTTGAGGGGTTCGGTGTGCTAAAATAAACTTTTTGGTCATTCAGGGACTAAAAGCGTCAAAACGTACATAAGTTTGCATTTTCGCGCGTATCTTACGTTCTGAATACATCCGGACATCCAAAACTTTATGTAATAATTAAAATATTTTATTTTAGTGATTGGCATGATAAAATTCCATTCGTCGCGTAATTTGGATCGTTTTTCGCATTCGTTCGTGTTTCGTCGTAATTAACTGAACAACGCAACCGTACGACCAAACGAACCGACATCCAAAATATTTTTGAGCATGTTTCATGTTCCCTATACTTTAACTTCATTTTATAGCCTTGAAATGGGATTAACGGGGCTTAAACGTGTCAAAAATGCATCAAAAACCATGTTTTGCACATTCAGGGACCAAAATTGACAATCTGCCATAGTTATCTTAGGAAGGGACCAAAGTTGAAAATCCGATTTCCAGCTTGTTCCAGCTGTTCCCCTCATTTGCATATGGTTTTAATGAAACTAGGGGCTTGTTTTGGGGTACCCATGGTATTCTAAAACCATGGGCACACATGTAAGGTCCAGATCGAAACTCGGTTTTCGATGAACGATCCTAACGGTCTTGGTTTTCCTATAAATACCCCCACCCTATTGCTTCAAAACTCACATTTGATCTGATTTGGCTCTCTAAGTTGAAGTATACACTTCATACCTGAGAGTAATCGGATCAAAACTTCCATTCTTGGACCCGTTGTAAGTCCTCTTTCGTTCTTTTTCGCAAGAAAGTCAAACTGTGTTTGACTTTCTGCTTTGACCAGTTTATGGTCAACATGAAGTTCGTTTGAACTTCATAACGTGAGCGTAATCACGATGGTTTTAGTCTCTTGTGACTATACCTACTGATTACCACGTTATCTACGCATAGTGGTGAGCTGTAGTTTCGGCCAAAATGCGTATTCTTGCGTATTTTGTAACCAAACTACTTTTAGGTATCAAAACCGTTGATACCAAACATGTTTTCAAACTCGTTAAGCATGTTTTAACATGTTTAGCTCGTCACTTTAGGTTTAGTGCTTATGTAGGGTCGTAAGGTAAGCGGTCTAAACAACCGCTTATACTTTCGAACCCGACCCGTTTGGTCGATTTAGGATCCGACCAAACACATTAGGTGACCATAGTTGCATAGGGAATAACCTTCCGAGGTTATACCTTATGGTCACGTCGTTTAAGTAGTTGTATGATAGGTAGTTTATATGCCTTAGGAAAATTACCAAAATGCCCTTTTTACGCCAAAATTCATTTTAAGCATATGTAACATATTTTTTGATATCTAAACTGATTTGGCAACAATATTAGACATGTTAAGGAATATTTTACTTATCATAGGACTAGTTAGGCGGTCCGAACGCGTTTTACGCGAACGACGCGTTAAAGTGGCGTAAGCTACCTTAACGAGTCGTAAGCACTTAGGTTAGGTTTCGTTTTAGAATGTAGGATTTGTTAAACCATATTACATGAGTCCCTACACTCATTTGGTTTACGAATCCTCATTTTATCCGATCCTCCGATTTAGGTCCGTTTATTTACATAGTTATCTATATTAGGTGTCGTTTGATTTCCGTGATCCCTCTAGCTTTGCTTGGTTGTTATTCAAGACTTCTAAGCACCCTCAAGTGAGTACATAGTCCATTCTTTTACTGTTTTTCAAACATTTTAGGGTGAAACACATGTGCCTACGTGTTACTTTCGTGTTTTTCATGTTTTTAAATATCATACTTGATATGTTCATTAGTACACTATTAGTACATGATTTCATTATGTTTTTGCTATGTATGTCCTTTTAGTGCATACTTAGTACATCGTTTTCATTTACATTTCATGCTATGTATGTCCATTTAGTGCATACTTAGTACATTATTTTCATTTACATTTCATGTTGTGTATGTTCATTTGTTGCATACTTAGTACATTATTTTACATTACGTTTCATGCTGTGTATGTTCATTTGTTGCATATTTAGAACATTATTTTACATTACATTTCATGCTGTGTATGTTCATTTGTTGCATACTTAGTACATTATTTTCATAAAACATGCTTACATTTTGGTATGACGTTTGGTTTGTTTAAATGGCTCAAAAATACATTCATTAACATTAGCTACGCCGTTCGTTAGTAGGTAGCGGTACCATAGGAATTGACAACTCCCGTTCCTGACATCCTAGGTATGTTTGGATGGAAGGAATGACTGAATTCGATACACATAACTCAGATAAATCTTTAATTCGTTTAAGGGTTTATCGCCACAATCTCAAGGCTTGAATGTATGCATTTTCACAACACCGCATAGATGTTTGTATCAATAAAGCATGCATTATTTTACAAAACATAAATTTTGATTATAATTTATCAATTGCATTGTTTTGTACATTTCTTTCTTATAGGGTCGAGTAAATGCTTTTAATCAATAAAGGCTTTTTATTCACTCTACATTACATTTGTTTACACAATAACATTTCAACATTTGTTTAAAACATTACATTTAGTTATACATGAACATTTTTACATTGGTGGTTTGTTTAGGTAAGTGATTTAAGTAACGAGACGTGTGTAATATGATAAAAGCATGGTGGATACGCCGCTGGTACTTCCTATATATAAGTGCTTTTATGATATTACATATCGTAGCGTTATTTAAACCATTTCAATTTTGACATATTACATTTTACACAATTAACATATCTTTACAAAACATTGTTTTACAAATAACACATTTTATACAAATTCATTTCAAGGTTCATGACTACTTTTGTTAAACATTTTCTTTAAACTTACAAGTCATGAATCCTAAATCAATAAAACATATGTATCTCACAGGCATTTTTTTGCTGACGTACCTATTTTCACATGTGTTTCAGGAAATGATGCATAGGATTGATCAAGTTACACCTAGGCGGACTTGGGCCTTAGTGACAATAAAATATGCAAGACTAGTTAATTATGTTATGCTTCCTTGTTGTTAAGACATTGTAACTCTTTTAAATCAATAAAACAAAATTTCAAATTTCCATGTGTTATGAAACAATGATTCTGTTACAACCCTCCCCGACGTTTCTGCCACGATTTGTTGTTTTACGTGGTCAGGGTGTGACAGAAAAGTTTGTATCAGAGCTCATGGTTATAGGGAATTAGGTTATTAGTAATGCTTTGACCTAGTCTATAACCTTCCTAGGACCCTAACGCGAGTTTACTTGCGTTTAGATATTAAAACAATACCGTCACCTATCCTTAGGCGACAACCACAACAAGAACACAAATTTCGAATTCGCTTCGAAAACCAATCATCTGTTCTAGGATGATTGATTACTAGGTTTTGAACCCTCTAAGTTTTCAAAATCTTGTCAAATTTTGGGTCTTATAATGTGAACACGTGCAAACTGGAAGGGTGAATGCCTGTACTCTGAGTTTTCTGTCTAAGGCTAGAGTGTTCGTACAAATTGATGTCGGGTTAAAATGTGTAGTAATTTATAATTATTCGTGTTAGATTTAGTAAGTTAAACATGTTAAATGTTATATGTTTATATATCTAAGTGTTTATGGTAGTTCGTGGTTTAAACAGGTATAAACGAGGTTAAAAGAGAGAAGTGAGTTGAAAATACGGGCACGACAAGTTAACATCAGACGAAAAACAAAAGGAAGTCAATTGGTTCAAGCTCGCGACACGCGGAGTGATGTTGGTGATAGTTCCGCGACCCGCGGGAATGGTCTTGACGGGAAATTGTTATAAAAACGTTAAAACATTAGTTTTTGGGGGAGCATCTTGGACATCATTCACAATTCTCAATATATTGGCTGACATCTTATTAATTGAAGGGTCAATATCATATAGGATTTTTGGGTGGAGGATATATTTTTGGCATCCATATATCCACGTGAATATTTTTGGGGGAGGTTGTGGTTTTAATCGATTTAACATCACAAGTTCACAACACCTATTTGCAAACATTGGATTGGGCCACTAACACAAAAGATGCACGTGAACAACACATACGTGGGTTGTTTTATTGGGCCGCACATGGGCTTGGCAAACTTCTTACGTGAACAAGAGGGAAGGGTTAAATATAATCAGCAGCGGACATTCGAGAAGGGAGGGACGAATTTTAAGGATAACCATTCAGCTTTCATTCTTTCATTCAAGCCAAGCAATAATGTCCAACCAACTCGGGATGACAACTGATGCGGTAGAGACAAGCATGCGCGGCTAAGCTTCTCGTGACTTCTGCCCGGATGAACGTTTACGCGGTTTGACTTAATTATTCGTTTTTTCTGATTCTTGTAAACTGGTATATCTTGACCACTTGTGTTGGATTATTGGTAAACGTTTCTTGTGTTTGAATTACTTGTCATTTATTAAGCGTATTTGCAACTTTCTTGCGTTGTTAGCGGGTTGGTAAATTGGTGGGTAGTTGATACAATCAAACGGGTTATTAGGTTGCATAGTGAATCTTAAAAACTATCCCTATTAACTAATCAAATTCATTAATTCCGAGGCCATGTATATGTGGTGTTTTGAATCAGAAAACGGTTTTTTATATTAAAACGGGTATTCGGGATTCCGGGTGGAGGTTACTTCTTCTTAATATTGATAACACTTTTTGTGACAAATTGTGTTTTCTTTGCAATTAAACAAACAAACCCCCAAATTAGATAGTTAGTTTTTAATTAATTTCTTTAACACTGACCACAAATTCCCCGTGGATACGATACCTTACTTACGCTATCTACGTAGCTTATTTAGGTTTTTGATTGACCCTTACGACAGTCATCAAAATGGCGTTGTTGTCGGGGAATTAGTGCGCTTAGTGTTAGTTAGTTAGTTAGTTGGTTGTTCTTGCTTTAAAAAAAATCTAAAGAACCCAAAAATATTTTTTTTGTTTTATTTTATATTTGTTCGTTTTTACCTTGGGTATTCGAGTTTTGTCTGTGCAGGTAGTAGAATCTTACGTTGGGGATCTCACAATGGAAAGAGCTTATTGGTCACGTCGAGAGTGTGGTAGTCGATGTCATACGCATGGTGACTGTCCTAGCAGCCGAAAAATGTTTGAAGATGCAAGAGTGAGAGCGTATGAGTTGGATGTTTATTATGACGATGTGCAGGATTATTACTCGACTTGGGAAGAATGTTATCGAGATAACATGGATCAATATTGTCACACCCCTAATTTCCACGTGTCACCGGTGGGCCCGGTGGGGGTATCGTAACGTCGTTGGTATCATCATAGACAAACAACACAATATAATAATGCACAGCGGAAGCAAAAGATAGATTCATTTCAACTTTAATTAAAAAGGTAATATTAATTATCACAAGTAGTTGAAACGGATCCACAGGCGGATCGAAAATAAAATAGGATAATTGTTCAACAGTTTATTTGTCGTCTAAGCTTGCGAGACTTATTGTGGACGCTCTAGAAGACAGCCAGCCTATTACGTGTAGTACCTGCACTTAACCTTTTGGAAAATACGTCAGTTTACACTGGTAAATACAATTTAACTGACTCATTTTGAAAAGGTTGAAAATTGATTTAAATGCACAAGGCACAAAACATTTTTATTAACTTGGGTCAATTATTTAATATAATAATCATGTGAACGAATTACATGTTACTTGCGTTCAGTGGCCCGGATCTAGTCCGGGCTAAAGATCAATGGACCCACCACATTAAAGAGTTATACACGGAAAGGTGTACGCCTACACCCCGTGCTCAGGTCGTGGCCATCTCGTAGGATGATGCCAAGGATATCCGGGACATGGTCAATTAACCCCCCAAAGGCCTTAAGTGAACAAGACTGTTTAAACGAGCCGATTAAATTATTCAACTATCC
The DNA here is from genome assembly GCA_030545235.1 of Helianthus tuberosus. NCBI lineage: Eukaryota > Viridiplantae > Streptophyta > Magnoliopsida > Asterales > Asteraceae > Helianthus > Helianthus tuberosus. The sequence continues at coordinate 11,423 of JARYGA010014070.1, read as the reverse complement.
ACGCAACGGTGGAGGATTTAATGCTCGATCAAGCGGTATTCTATATACCGTAACCCAAGCCCGTATAGGGAAAATAAGTCAAAATGTATTTACCTGAGCTAAATATAAATTCACTCCCAGCCGTATATCAATCAGCAAGTACAGATAGCTTTTACTGGGCTCCTAAATCTGGAACGAAGGTTTATAATAACCTATTAGATTTCTAACGGGTCTTTATTTAAGCCTAAGCCTAGACCGGTTAGTTTTAAGGACGATACGGTTCAAACGCACGATTAAGCGAAGACCGGATAGAATGTGATTTAGACCCGACAAGATTGAAGACTTGTATAATATGGGTTTACTAAACACATTCTGGATTTTGAGACGAAAATGATAATGTTTGACCCGTTTCGGTCAATTTATGTAAACTAGTTACATAAACCGAACCGAACGCGAAAAGTGCGTTACGGGCGACCATGAGAGTCATATGCAAGTTCCCTAAGATAATATGCTCTAAATATGTTATAATATCAGTAAGTTATTTTCTATTTTGCCCGGAACGGATTTAGAATCAATTTATGCCTCATAGGGGCATTTTGGTCATTTAAAAGATTATAAAAGAGTTTATTTGTAAATCTGAGTTATGGGTCTGATTTATACAGAAAATATACTTAACTTATTATGTTATAACAGTATGATATGACCCGTATGTAAAACTTATCATTTAAAATCAAACTATGCACCCTAGGGGCATTTTGGTAATTTCACAAGGGCTAAAAATGCCAAAACTGGAAGTCTGAGTTTATAACATTGTACTTACTGTTTTTATATGAAAATATGCTAATTACATCAGTAGGTATAAGTCTTACATGCTTGATATGGTTATAGTATATATTATGCGTTAAAAATGCCTAAAAAGGCGATTTGGAGCCGTTTCCGGGTTTGTAAAAGAAAGCTGAGATTTTTATACTTCCAGAGGGTTCAACATACATTATTTAATAAATAAAATCAGTAGGAAGTGGTTTGGGGTCAATCGGATTTATAAAACTCGTTTTATGGCCAAAAAGGCAATTTCGGTATTTACCGAATTTAACTTAAAGACCTATGTTATGCTCTTCCAAAAATTAAATAAAAATCTTTAAAAATCTCAAAATATTATATAACATCAGTGTATAAAAAGTTTGATACCAAAAAGTGGGTTAAAATAGGCTTTGCGCTAAATGCGCTATTTACTTAACATAAAGCTTGTGTTTTACGATATTGAGCATATCTCTTAAACTAGGCCACAAACTGATATGAAATTTTCGGTGCATGTTTATAAATCCGTAACAAATGATTTTACTCTTTCACTTTTTCATAAATCGCGTTTTATATCAAAAAGGGCAAAATAGTCATGTTTAAGCATAAACCGGTAACATGCATATGAATCGGTTAAACATGGAATCAAGGTGTAAAATTCCAGAGGGTTAAACATATATAAAAGTTGGTCAAAAATATGCTCTAATGCAGATCTTAACATGCATGTACGAATCAGAACCGATAGTCAAAGGAAAAGTCGATTTATAAGACTTTCGGTTCCGATTCGGGTTTAATACAGAAAATTGTCGAGTTGATCATGAAGAAACATGTTCTTACATTATTTACAAAGTTATTTTGATGATCAAACAGGTTGCATGTAGCCTACATTGCTAGATATGCTTAATTTTGCAAAAACTCTTCCTGTTGACTTTTTAAGAAAAGCTTTGACTCGACAATCGACATGCTTAGAGTGTAAATCTGAAAATACCCTTTTAGGGGTTTGTTATACTCAAAAATACCAACATATGGGTACTTTCAATTTGAGAAAATACTGAGCATATTTCGTTTAATCATAAAGTCAAACTAGTTTCACGATAAGTTTGACTTTTAGTGAATACACTAAGTTAGAACGGATTAGAGGGTGATATAAACACTTACAAAGGTCCTAACAAGCTTAGTGATCACTTATGAAGCTGCCTTGTCGACCAGAAATGCTCCAGAATCGTTTTGTGAATTTTTGAAGTTCAAGTGTTTGAATGTTTTGCAACTATGGTGAGCTTTAAAGCAAGTTTTGATCAGATTAAAGGCTGTTACAGAGGTTTTTCAGATGTTTGATGAAGTGTCCAAGGTCCTAAGAATGCATGTATACCCATTGGTGAGGCCCTGAGTCGCTCACAGCTGGAAACAACTCATAAAACAGGCTGACTGGCACCTGCACGTACTGATCTGTCGCTGGGCAGGGCTCGCGTAGCGCGAGACCCCCCTCGCGTAGCGCGAGGGTGTGGTGACTCAGGTTACAAGTTTTTCCAAATGTTGCAATTCAGTCCCTGATCTTTGAAGCGATGTTTTGTTCGTTTATTTGGCACTCTCGACCCTCAAATCTGGTTTTTAGGAACCTTGGGACTTTTATAAACTTGGCAAAGTCCTCGGTTCACTTTGCGCTTACCCGAAAAGTCACGAAATTCACGATAACGTATTTAACCTTCCGAGTACGGTTTTAATCATAACTTTCTCATACGTTCACGAAACTTCATGAAATTTTTATCATATATTCTCGTGAGTATATTTCTTCATTACAAAGCTTCGGGTTTGCCAAAAGATCACTCAGAGGTATAAATTCAACATGTTGACACGTTTAGCCCCTGTAGTTTGTAATTCCTCACTTTCTATCATTTTCCGCTTCGTATGATCCATGATTTATCCGTTTGAGATTATAAACATCATGTAGGGTTATTGTAGGGCCTATTTATCCATTGTTGACACTTTGGACCCTTACATTCACATAGTTTCACTGTTTGTCAACTTTAGTCCCTCTAAAGTATGTTTTCACATATTCAAAGCCCATGACACGTGTCAATACATTATTGGACGAAATTTTCGAGGTGTTACAAATATAGTGAGCTAGATCGAAGTTACAAAAATTTTGATCCGATGATAGAGCAAAGCGTGAGTTACCAAGAGGAGTATAATGATTATTATAATGAATACTCCCAGCCATCATGTCAAGGTTACCAAGAGGAATATCATAGTTATCAACATAGATACTCTCAACCAATATATGCAGACCATCGATCACATCAATTTGAAAGCCTTGACGAGGTTATAAGAAGAAGACATATGACGTATGTTGAACAAGAATTGGCGAAACCCCATCTGTTGAGAGAAGATTATTTAGAGTTATTGGGTTGGAAGTACAATCTGTTAATGGAGGAAGTGAACGACCAGAGGTCAAGAATGTCAGTATTCTAACAACAACAAGCAAAACAAAGGTGGCTATCTTTACAAATTGAAAAAATGGTTGTTGGAGAGTCAAAAGAAGAACCGACGACGAGTGATGAAGAAGAAAAGGTCGTAAGTCTTCCCAAACTTGAATATGGTTGTGTCAGACTTAATGAAGATGTCGTGTCGTTTGAAGAAGCAGTAATTCCAGTCGATGAAGAATCAGATGTGAAGGTTGTTGCTATTGAGGAAGTAGAAGAAAAAGAGGTTATGACTCTTTTAGAAATAGAAGCGGTTAGGGATGCACGTTCCAAGGTCAGAAACGTGACTTTGCAAGATATTGGGCAAATCACTCAAAAGTGGTATTCATTAGAAAGGATGGATCTATCGGTTGTGGGAAGCAGAGTTTTGAATTGGAATACCAAATACCGAGCATTTGGGGGAAATTCGGTAGGAAAGTGTGGATTTAAGGAGTATGGTCGTGATTCAAGATGCATGTCAGTTTTGACAAAGCAAGCATTTAATTGGGGTATCAAATACCGAGTGTATATTGGAAACGTAGTAGGCAAATGCTCGCTTAAACCACCTTGAGGATTGCAGGTATGATCTGGCTGAAGATCTAAAACTTAGCGCTCTTAGGAGGCAGCCTAAGGTTTGTTCGTTTTATTTTATTTTCTGTATTAGTTTAGTTTAGTTTAGTTTGTGTCAAAACTATGCATTCGTTCAAGTGTGGGGAAGTCCGGGAGGTTTGGCTAAGCGTTAGTGCAATTGAGGGCAATGCACAATTGTTTGGGGGTACGGCAAAGTGATTATAAGATTACATAAAAAAAATCGGCCCGGAAAAATGATTTTTAGAGCGTTTTTGCACAGTTTTCGGTTGTCTTCGGTATATTTTCGGAGTATTTAAGGAAAACGAGGTTATTCAGAGATAGGAAATTCAATGCAGGCTGAGTTTTAGTATGAGGATTTTTGGGGTTTCATTCGATTTTGTTAAAAAGGGGGTAGTTAAAATTGTGGTAGATGGTGTTGATGTTGAACTGGATAGCATAAGCTGAAATTGTGGTAAAAAGTGAATTGGAATATGTTTGTTTGAATAGGTATTGTTTGGAATCACCAACTTGTGCGTACAGGTAGATACATGAGTTTGTGTAGTGAGTATTTGAACATAAACATGAGTTTGCATAAAAGTTAGTTCGGAGATAGGTTGTGATAAGTCGTGTACGGATTAATGAAGCAAGGTTTAGGAAGTGATTAGTGCCGAATTGAGTAAGTTGAGCGAAAAGTTGGCCGGTCGATAGTCGGGGGCTCGAGTCAAAATAAAAGTCAATTAGTGCAAGTCTCGCGACATGCGGAAGGATTTGGAGAGTATGTCGCGACGTGCAACGGGTTGGGCTGGAAAAAAATAGATATTATTTTAATACCCAGCTTTGTTTAATGTCGTCTGAATCTCGTTTTTTCGCTCGTTTCTCTTGTTACTAATCGTTTAACCTAAGTTTGGAGCTTGTGAGTTGTATTTTGCAGGGTCGATCGCTTTTGTCCATACTCAATCTCCATTTGGACGAAAGTGATTCGAGTTAAGTCAAGACAAGCATCCCATGTCGAATGCAGTCGCGAATGAAATGCTATACAGTTGCTGTGGAACAAGGATCAAAGGATCCAACCACGTCAAATCATGGGAGTCTGTTCCATTTATTTATGTATTTTTATTTATGTTTCTAGTGTGTCGATAGTTTCTCTCTCCATTGAGGACAATGAAGGAATTAAGTGTGGGGAGGGGAGACTAGCGTCTAGTATGTCTTAGTCGTGTCGTAAAAAATTAAAAAATTTGAAAAAAAAGTTAAAAAATTAAAAATCCAAAAAAATTGAAAAAAATAGAAAATGTCTCGAGAAAGTTTTTGCAATAAATGGAAAATGATAGGTATAATTGAATCATTGGCTTTTCGATTATTATATATATGAGATAACGAAACAGTCGTTCACACGTCTAATTTAGGATATGTGGGTAGGCCCAGCTGGTTGAAAGGTTCCTTAGGCTTGATATAAAATAACTTTAAATAGGAGTCTTGTGGGTTCCCGCCTTAGGAGCTATGGTAAAACTGAAACTGTAGAGAGTATAAGGGGTACGTCATAAGTAAAAAACTTATAAGTTTTTCCGATTAAATTGGCACACCTGTTTCTTTTTGTGAAAACAAATCCGAAACAGTGTGGCGCCCAAAAAAAAAAAATTCCATCCATTCATCTGAGCACATGTAAAAAGAAAAAAAAGAAAACAAAGCCTATGGTATTGCCGCGGGGATAGCGACTCATGCGGTACATACTCTCTAGGTGGAGTTACATATATATAAAAAAACGTGAAGTTTATGGCATTAACCATGGGGATGGTGACTCGTATGGCGTATGTCCACTGAACTGATCGTATACAAAAGCATGTAAGCTCGCAATATCATCCATCTATCCATCATTAAGTTTAATCGGAATAATATAAGAGTTTTTTATATAAGGCGGTAGATTTTAAATCTTTTAATCTCATAAGCTTGAAACGGGAATAGGTGGAGTCGTAGTCTTTTGAGTGTGGGATCCATAGATGACTATATATTACTTGAACTTAATGGATCGAAAATAAGGGCTTCGAAACCGGCGGTTGGGTTTAAGTGGACCGTATATTCACAATCTTGGTTAACGTGTGATGTGATTTGTTTTAATAAAATAATGAATATATTGAAAGCCATATGTTTTGATTGTGATTCCATTGCGAATAATTTTTTCGGGGACGAAAAAAGATAAGTGTGGGGATGTGATATCGGGTTAAAATGTGTAGTAATTTATAATTATTCGTGTTAGATTTAGTAAGTTAAACATGTTAAATGTTATATGTTTATATATCTAAGTGTTTATGGTAGTTCGTGGTTTAAACAGGTATAAACGAGGTTAAACGGGAGAAGTGAGTTGAAAATACGGGCTTGGCAAGTTAACATCAGACGAAAAACAAAAGGAAGTGACACGCGGGGTGATGTTGGTGATAATTCCGCGACCCACGGGAATGGTCTTGATGGGAAATTGTTATAAAAACGTTAAAACATTAGTTTTTGGGGGAGCATCTTGGACATCATTCACAATTCTCAATATATTGGCTGACATCTTATTAATTGAAGGGTCAATATCATATAGGATTTTTGGGTGGAGGATATATTTTTGGCATCCATATATCCACGTGAATATTTTTGGGGGAGGTTGTGGTTTTAATCGATTTAACATCACAAGTTCACAACACCTATATGCAAACATTGGATTGGGCCACTAACACAAAAGATGCACGTGAACAACACATACGTGGGTTGTTTTATTGGGCCGCACATGGGCTTGGCAAACTTCTTACGTGAACAAGAGGGAAGGGTTAAATATAATCAGCAGCGGACATTCGAGAAGGGAGGGACGAATTTCAAGGATAACCATTCAGCTTTCATTCTTTCATTCAAGCCAAGCAATAATGTCCAACCAACTCGGGATGACAACTGATGCGGTAGAGACAAGCATGCGCGGCTAAGCTTCTCGTGACTTCTGCCCGGATGAACGTTTACGCGGTTTGACTTAATTATTCGTTTTTTCTGATTCTTGTAAACTGGTATATCTTGACCACTTGTGTTGGATTATTGGTAAACGTTTCTTGTGTTTGAATTACTTATCGTTTATTAAGCGTATTGGCAACTTTCTTGCGTTGTTAGCGGGTTGGTAAATTGGTGGGTAGTTGATACAATCAAACGGGTTATTAGGTTGCATAGTGAATCTTAAAAACTATCCCTATTAACTAATCAAATTCATTAATTCCGAGGCCATGTCTATGTGGTGTTTTGAATCAGAAAACGGATTTTTATATTAAAACGGGTATTCGGGATTCTGGGTGGAGGTTACTTCTTCTTAATATCGATAACACTTTTTGTGACAAATTGTGTTTTCTTTGCAATTAAACAAACAAACCCCCAAATTAGATAGTTAGTTTTTAATTAATTTCTTTAACACTGACCACAAATTCCCCGTGGATACGATACCCTACTTACGCTATCTACGTAGCTTATTTAGGTTTTTGATTGACCCTTACGACAGCCATCACATATCCGCATTATCGGACCAGTCACTCTTACCTGGGAACTCTTGGGGTGAGTGTTCACTTATAGGCAAGCATGTCTTCAGTGATACATTAATATGACCCGTTTACTTTGAATTGTCACCGTCCCATTTGTTTGCCTTAGGTAACAAACAAATGATCGCAATTTTATGCATTGCCATCCTGTTTTGATTATCCGATAACATCTCACTTGTTTCTTCCTATGCGTTTCATTTATTCTAGAATGTCTTTTCATCGCAGCGACACTAAAATGTCCGAGCAAACTGCCAAATTTGCCCAGCGAATAGGTGAGGTAATCCTGAAGTCTGTGTATTTAGGTATTGCCATGTCTCGTCTCAATAATGGAGCCACCCAAGAAGCATCGAAAGAAGCAGAAGCCAAGCCTTCGAAAAGGTCAAGGAAGCGTAAAGCCTCAAAGAATCCTCCAGTCGTTACACCAAATCAAGCAGAACCTAGCCAGGTGGCAGCACCACCAGCCAAGAAGCCGTACTTGGGAACTGCTTCCTTGTGCAATCGATGCAACCGTCATCATCCAGATCAAACATCATGTTTCAAATGTACCCACTGTGGATGATGGGGACATTTGGTTGACGTATGCCGCTTTGCTATCCAAAACAAAGTTGTTGCAAATCTTGCTGCTACTCAACTCCAAGCTAACCCTGCTCAAGCTCACTTTCCTCCTGGATCGTGCTACAACTGTGGCAAGATGGGTCATTTCGTTAATAAATGCCCAAAGATTGTCAATGCAAATCCAACCCACGGATGAGCATTTGGTTGATTAGAAGATGTTGCTACTTTGAATAATTTGAATCTATTGCTTTTGTATCTTTTGTTGAACCCTGAAGCAATTTGCTTTGTTTATAAATAAATTGTTGTTCACAATTTTGATGTACAAGTGTAGTTACATATGTGTGTGGCATTTCCCTATGATACCTACATCAAAGAACCATGTTCTTTAAACAAACTACTCTTGTGATTCTCCCTTTCAAGTGATCGCTCATGATTTCCTCGAAAATTTTAAGTATTCGTTTCATTCTAAGAAATGAAGTACAGGAAATAATGCGACATTATGAGTAATCGTGCTTTTTGCACATCTGTGCCTTTAAATTCTTGGTTTGATAACTAAGGGTATTCCTTAATCTCATACCCATTACATTCTGATTTTCATAACAACATGCATAGCATAGGTTTTCGAAACAACCTTCATGATTTCAAAAACATTTTATATATAGTTTGAAAACATTTTTAATATAGTATATTTACCTAACATATTAAGTGCATGATTTCAAAAATATCATTCATATTTTCAAAAACCTTATACATAATTTCAAAATTTCATCTCGCATGATTTTGAAACATTTTATAAATATACTTATCTAATACACCTACTTTATGATTTCAAAAGTATTATGTAAGGTTTCAAAAACATTAAACGTGTTTAAAAAAGAACCCCATGCATAGTTTAAAAAAAAAAATCCCCATACATTGACTTAATCTTCAAATTCTGCTTCATATGTCGCCTTGGCATATCTAGCGCCTCAACTTCATGAGCATTTTACCACGTGTATCAACTTAAGCACGTCTAGTGCAAGGTTTTGAAACGCATCCCGCTTTTCAAATTCCAAAAATTCATATGGGATCTTCTTACCTTCACAATTAGATCCTTGTGGATGATTATCATTCAAATTAGAGTCCTTCATTGGATTCCTTGTATGCCTTAATTCGAACATTTCGATTCCTTATAATCGAAATCGAATTTTCTTTTTAAGATCTTCCTATCTTTATAGTTAGATTCTTGGAAAATATTTAAAGTACGAATCAAAATCCACGGATTGGATACCTGGTGTGCTTTAAATACATGTGCACAATTAACAAAACAAAATGATAACAAATTAAAGATCAAGATAAACAATTTGTGATTATGTGTTCATGTGTTTTCTTTTATGCATTTTGTGTTTTTGAGTAATCTGGATATTCGTTATCCAAATCCTCGTAGAATCTTCCATATCTTCATATGAATGATTCATAGTAGGATATTCAAAAAGGTACTACCCTAAATCCTTAATGGGCTTCTACGTAATAGTTAAGACCATTGGATTATATAGTACCATTCCAAAATTCAAAGGGACCCCTTGAGTGGTCTAAGTCAAAAGATTGATTCAGAATCTGGTTAAGAATGACATGTGATGATATAAGCTGAAAAGACTCCTTGGTAGTCTATTTAAATCATTTGTTGATTCAATTAAAAAGGACCCTAAGATGGTCTAGTCACACTCATCACATGTTTGTTCATTTGGTTTTCCCCTACACATTATAAAATGCACTGTGCGGACTATGCAAGGAATTACATAATTATGGACGCGTACATAATTATGAAATTCAGTGCACAGGAACCCCAGTAAGATTTATCATGTGTAAGAACCTATGGTGGCAGCAATAACGAAACGCGAACAATGTAATGAAGGTACGGTGGACGCACCAATAACACTTTATATACTTGTATATAAGTGTCCCTCTTACATTGCAAGCATAATGTTATTAAAGTTACTAGAAGTTCAGAACCTTAACCAGTGTTGTTTTATCTCTTCAACTTCATGTTTCAAGATCTCACAAGTTTCCTCTAAATAAATTTTGGGACGAAATTTCCTGAAGTAGGGGAGACTGTGACACCTGTGCCTCCCCGGCCATCAAACAAATACCAAACCAATGAAATATTGTATTTCATACTTGGGATTTGTATAAATATGTGTATCTTTTGCACATATCAATTCTTGTTTTATTTCGGGCTCTAAATCGCTTTCTGGAAGGTTATACACGCACTGATGAGTAAATATAACCAGTTTAATGCAACAAACACTCCGTAATAGAGACATAGGCTTAACATGCCTTAAATAACCTATACATAACTTAGAAATAAGTTTTGGAAGGTTTGGTGTGCCGAAATCATGTTTATTCGCTTACAAGGACTAATTTCGACAAACTACGAAAGTATGCCGATTCATACTGTAACGAATATTCCGGAACATGACCATAAGTTAAACATACCCTAAATATCCTTTACATAGCTTAGAAATAGGCTTTGATTGGTTCGGTGTGCTAAAATAAACTTTTTGGTCATTCAGAGACTAAAAGCGTCAAAAAGTACATAAGTTTGCATTTTCGCGCATATCTTACGTTCTGAATACATCCGTACATCCAAAACTTTACGTAATCATTAAAATATTTTATTTTAGTGATTGGCATGATAAAATTCCATTCTTCGCGTAATTTGGATCGTTTTTCGCATTTGTTCGTGTTTCGTCGTAATTAACCGAACAACGCAACCGTACGACCAAACGAACCGACATCCGAGATATTTTTTAGCATGTTTCATGTTCCCTATACTTTAACTTCATTTTAGAGCCTTGAAATGGGATTAACGGGGCTTAAACGTGTCAAAATGCATCAAAAACCATGTTTTGCACATTCAGGGACAAAAATTGACAATCTGCCATAGTTATCTTAGGGAGGGACCAAAGTTGAAAATCTGATTTCCAGCTGTTCCCCTCATTTTCACATGGTTTTAATGAAACTAGGGGCTTGTTTTGGGGTACCCATGGTATTCTAAAACCATGGGCACACATGTAAGGTCCAGATCGAAGCTCGGTTTTCGATGAACGATCCTAACGGTCTTGGTTTTCCTATAAATACCCCCACCCTCTTGCTTCAAAACTCACATTTGATCTGATTTGGCTCTCTAAGTTGAAGTATACACTTCATACCTGAGAGTAATCGGATCAAAACTTCCATTCTTGGACCCGTTGTAAGTCCACTTTCGTTCTTTTTCGCGAGAAAGTCAAACTGTGTTTGACTTTCTGCTTTGACCAGTTTATGGTCAACATGAAGTTCGTTTGAACTTCATAACGTGAGCGTAATCACGATGGTTTTAGTCTCTTGTGACTATACCTACTGATTACCACGTTATATAGGCATAGTGGCGAGGAGTAGTTTCGGCCAAAATGCGTATTCTTGCGTATTTTGTAACCAAACTACTTTTAGGTATCAAAACCGTTTGTTTTGATACCAAACCTGTTTTCAAACCTCG